>VUYV01000011.1:2377198-2412642 GCA_008711295.1 Anarhynchus alexandrinus | reverse complement strand
CCCCCCCCCCCCCTTGCCTTCCCCTGAACTAAAGGAGTTTGAAAGCTTTGGCTGGTAGTACTGGCAAGAGCCTTAGAGCTACCATTCCCGTACTGGATTTCAGGACTGGGATCCCAGTGGGCTTTGCTCCCTAAAGCTTTTGAACCTACTAGAATGAAGCTTGCTGTTTCTCTTGTTGATCTTTATGCAGACTAGTTCTTCTGCGGTTTTGTTCATACAGTTAGGATTTGTTCTGGAGCCTGGAATTTTGTGTAGTTTGGAGAAGGAGTAGAAGAGGTGGTGTAGTTTAGCTGAGATAAATATCTCCCAGCTTTGAGTTCTGGTTGGTTTCCCTAATTTCATGTGTGGTTTCATGCTAGCAACAATGGAAAAAAAAATAGAATATCGTGTCATCTGGTACCAGAGCTTGGTAGAAACTGCAGTTCTATCACCAGCATTTTATTCCTACAACATGTGATTGTCCGGATATATGAGTAATCCTCTGACAGTATGGCAATCATTTGACCTATGCATTTTGTTCTCTGATTTACCACCTAAAAAGTGGAATACCTCTGCTTATTAATTTTGATATCAACACTGAAGGCGAGAGAAGAAAAATTTCATTAGAATTTGATGTGAACAATATCAGGCTCAATTCATCAGGGTGCTCGGGTGTACTGAAGTATGGTGAAGTGTTGTGCCAAATCCCAGCTGCCATTCTCCTCGGTGACAAGCGGCAGGAGGAATGGATGCCGAGTAACAGCTAATAAGCGGCAGTGCATGGTACAAGAGGGAGCACGGCAATAAACTGTGTCAGACTGATGGTAGCTCTAGCTATAAAGTCTGAGAATGAGAACTCATCCTATCCAGAGCTGCTGGTCTGAGCGGCTTCTGCTTTTTTTTTTTCTTTGAATGATCTGATGAGACTTATTTAAAGGTGGAACAGGAGATGAGGAGCTGTAGGAGGAAGCACTCAAAGCTATACTTTAACAGATCACAGAAGGACCCTGGGACTCAGGCTTATCCCAGACCTGTGAGTGGTGAAGTGTGGGTGAGCTGGCTCCTGCTGTCATGCCTTGGTGTCCCGCCTTCCTGGCGTCCCCTTTGGAGTTCTCATGGAAGATCACAGAGGGACCTGCTTTCTGCCCTCTGGTGGCACTGTTGGGTGGTAGATGGAGAGGGATGACTTGCTTACCTCATCACTTGTGATCTGCAGCTTTTACTGTCTGCGTACAGGCCAAAGGGGGTCGCTGGCAGATCTGTGGATGGGGGAAGTTATCCAGCATCAGAAAGGTGTCTGTGTGTCAAGCAGCACAAAGAATGCTTTCAATGGGAACTCCTGAGTTTTAGGGCTTTTGTAAGCTAAGAATTTATAGGTGCAGATATGCTTTAATGCCTTGCTGTTGAGAGCTGTTATCACAGGAAGGTGGTAGGAGAGCTGGACTCTAAGCTTAGGACAGCCTGACCTGTCCTGAGAAGAGGTGCCTCTTGCACACACCTCTGGTGCAAGAAGCCGTTCCTTCCAGTAAAAGAAACTGCTTTTGTGTCTAAACCTCCGAGTTGGTTCAGTTTTGGTCTCTGCATAAAGGGCCAAGTAGCACTGCTGGTGGTACTGAGAGGTCTTCCACTTGCTGATTTCTATCTGTTTTCTTATCGCTGAAGGTAAGTGCTCCAAGAAAGCCCTGTGAACGCTTTTTCTGTGGCGGCTGAGCTAATACTGGAGACTCATCATCCCCTCCTTCCATCCCTTTTTGTATGCATCTAAATGTGTTTCCGGGGGCAGGATGGATTTGTCATTGTTATTAAGCAGTGGAAATAATCTTAATTCAGACTCATGCTCTGATGTATTCTAAGAGAAGTTTCAGTATTAATTTTCTTTGCATAATTGGAAGTGCTCTGCATTATTACTGGCTTGCAGCAGTGTCTGACC
The DNA here is from genome assembly GCA_008711295.1 of Anarhynchus alexandrinus. Classification (NCBI taxonomy): domain Eukaryota; kingdom Metazoa; phylum Chordata; class Aves; order Charadriiformes; family Charadriidae; genus Anarhynchus; species Anarhynchus alexandrinus. Next base: position 2,410,733 of record VUYV01000011.1, on the reverse strand, counting down.
TATGAATGCATGGCAATTTCTGTGTGGATACTGGCAGGTTGTGTGTGGTGAAGATGGGAGAGGGGAGGAGGTTGCACAGTGTGGGAGTATGGCTGTTTTAATGACAGTGAGCAAACAGGATCAGGAGGGCTTTATTAAGGTGAGAGCAGTCTCATGCTATGTGGTGTTTTTTTGTTTTTTTGTTTTTAGTTAGTCATGACAGTTGGTTTCACTGCAGCATTCTCTTCTCCTCTTCACCTTTCCAAACTTCAAACTTCGTGTTTCTCACATTGTTAGCGGGGAAATGAGCTGCAGGGCACCTATGTTCCCCACCACTGTGGTCATGGTGAAAGGGGGACAATGTGAGCAGTTATTCCCCTTGAGTGAGCATTATACAAATCTAGAAGCTTGTTGATTAGGACCTGTCCATATAGTAAGGCTGGCCTAGGTTGGGGGATGCTTTTGCTTGTATCCTGTTGCTCTGAACGTTTTTCTGGCTTTGTGGTTTCACTGCCCTTTGGGCATCTCCCAGTGGGCTTTCACCCTTCCAATACACCAGGGGGGTCAGGAATTGATAACTCTGTTTCACTAGGAACCAGGTGATATTTGGTGACTTGTTTTGTGTCAGACTAAGAGTTTGGGCTGGAGCTGAAGTCTGGTCTCTCAAAAAGAGAGGGCTGCGAGACATTCATTATTGTCCTCATTTTCATGCTTGAAAATAGCTGCCAATGTCTCTATTACCCTAGTAGCAGTAAAAATATTGTAGCCTAGCTCCTGTTTTGTGCTTTCTATCTCTCTACAGGTGTCCAAAACCAGCTGTTATGTGTCATGATCACTATGTTACAGATGAGGAGACTCTGTGACAGAAAGATTAAGTGTCTTACTGGTATATGCACAGATCAGTGAAAAATCAGAAATAGGGCAAACTGCCAGATTTCTTGATCTGAAAACTGTAGAAAAGAGCATTTGGGGAGGTGATCTGTTGAGGTATGCTCAATTTCATCCAAACTCTCCCAGGTAAACATCTCTAACATTCCTCTTAGATTCTTCCAGGGGTGTGTGTTTTGCTCCCAGGGTAAATTGTGTCAGTACTTCATCAGCTCTGTGCATGGTGACATTTTCGAGATGTCTGACTTAAGGGGTTTGGCATTGACTGTTTTACCTTGGTTACTGCTTTAAGCTTGAGGACACAACAGGAGAGCATCCTTGGGCTTGTCCTCTTAGCTATGTTGCCACCTGTCCTCCACTCTTTCTGCGGCTGGAAGGAAGCATGTTCTTCCCAATAGCATATATTGTCACTAATTTTCATTATACCAGGACAGCATAGTGTCCCCCCTATAGAGGAAAACCAGCTGATAATGCGTGACATCTATAAAATATAGTCTGAGCTGACCGAATCTCATATTTGTGCCCATGAAGTAGGCTGCACTTTTGTTTATTAGCAATAGTTGTTTGGCTCCCTGGCTGCAATGTGCAAGCGCTCCACAAACTATCAATCCTCAGGAGTCTTGCAAGGCAGGATAGGTCTTTCACAGTTCACCAATGGCTTGGTCAATCAAACTACGAAAACTGTGGCAGGCTGTGTCTCTTCTCCAGGCACGTGGGAGAGGGAAGCGTACAGTCCTGGCTGAACTGCTGTGGAGCTCAAGGCTGGCAATGGGTGAGGACAGAAAGATGCTCTGGAGTGAGGAGCATTGACCAAGCTGTGCAGGGATCCGACCCAGAGAACAGCAGAGGGCAACAGTAGGCTTCAGGAAGGAGTGGATGCTTCTTCCCTTGCGCCTGTCTTTTGGTTACTGCTATTAATTTTCCCATGTACTAAATTATTTCCTCAACTACTTTTTTTTTTTTTTTGAAAGAACCAATTAATTGCTTAATTTCCCTTTGCCTGACTCTTCTGTTGCATTGGGGCACAGCAGGGAGGCTGTGTGTGGAGGAAATGCCTGCTCTATTGGCTATTTCTAGGGAATTAAGGACCCAAACAGCAGCTAATCAGTGTTTTAGATGTAGTTTTCAATATTCTCTTAGTGTTAATGTTGATAATAGATAGCTGGCCCAATTAAAACAAAAAATTATCAAAGCGTGTTTGAAGTGCCCTTAGGTAATTCTGCATGCATTTGTTGGAGAGCAGCTAGGAAAACAAAATTTGACCTTCTGCAAAACAAAATCATGTTACAGAGGAGGATGGAGACAGTGGGAGTGTAGGAAGTAAAAGTTGATGTTAATAAGTTGTGGCAGAGATTTGGCTGTACAGGATCGTTTTACCTGTTAAATGCAGTATCCTGCTTATGGCACCGAGCAATAAATGGGTGTTATATTCGAGTCATATAATCCTCTATGCTAGTTCTTCAGTGATATCCAGAGGCAAAGAAGTAGGTATCTTTCTGACCCCGAAGGCAGTTAATTCACATTCTGAAGCATGAGATTTGATTACTGTTATCTTAGCTGCTGCAGTTATTGACAGTAAAATTAACTAGCTCTTTTTAAAGCCTAGACTTGTTCTGAACATACTGGCCATTTAATGGGGTCACCTTTCACTGATGTGTGATGCAGTGGCATCGGAAGTGGGTAGAGGGTTGGATTTCTGCTGGGATCTTCACTCAGATGTGGCTTCCCAAACACCCAGTGCAGCTGGGCATTGCATTGGTGTGTGTGCTTGCTGCAGTCAAGTGAGCAAAAGAGGCTGATTGTGTGTGGCAGAAACACATCAGACACCAAGCCAGCATTTGCTCGTGCACTTGGCATGCTGTGTGGTGGTGTGGTAACGGCACGCCCACAGGTGGTAACGTCGCTTTGTAAAATCAGGCCCCTCCAATTTAGCACAGAAGTACTGATATCAAAGTGGAGAAGTTCCCGCTTTGATTCTGTATGTTAAACTGGGTTCAGGCTAATTATTTTCTAAGAGGGTGCAGACAAAGTGCTAGATTAAAGCAGGAGAAAGTGGTGGCAATTAGGAGAGGGAGACTCCCATTTTGAAGTCAACAGTGAGTTTTGATGCTGAAGATATCCTCTTTTGGATCTGATGTCTAGACTGTGGTTTAGCTTATATGTCTTGGCTGTGGTCTCAATACACAAATAGACCCAGCTGAAATCCTGTGTATTATGGTGAACTTTGTGCTTATTGTGTATCTTGTGGCACTTAGTACCATTAGGTATCCTTTCAAACTCCAAAAGACTCAGAGGACTATCTGTTGTTGCTTCACTGGCCTTAATGTCACCTCAACAGGCATGAAATGTGCCGTGGTTGTTAGCAGCGGGCTCTTGGTACTGGTCAGACTTCAACATGGACAATTGTTTGTGTCATATCAAATCAAAAAGCAAACTTCAGATGGATGGCATAGCTATTTTTGCTTTTTCAAGCTCTTAGAGTGCCAAAGCTTTCTAAAACTGCATCTCTCCACCTCAAGAGAAGGAGAAATGGGAGACTGAGAGATTCCTGACCTTACAAGTTGATGGATGAGTTTGAATGTAGTTTCAAATTGTCTAGAGAGTGGGTCAGTTTGTTTGCTGAAGGCTTTGAAGTGCTGAGGGCTGTGAAGTCTGGGTTGTTGGGGTGCTTCAGGAGTATAATACTAGTACCAGGTATCGGAAGGACCTGCTTGTCTGCTCAGGATTGCTATAAATGGTAAGAGATGCTCAGTCTGAGTGCTATTATTTGGAAAGGAACTGCAATACAAGTGATAAAGAGAAGAGATCAACTTTTTATTGGGTTGCAGGACTGGTTTCATTAAGGGGAGATAAAGAAGATTTTCTTCTAAAGCCTGGTTTTGCCAAGACTTCCTTTGTGCCACAGAGCAAGACACTAGGCTCAAATCCTCAAGGGGATTTAGGTGCCTGATGCCAGCTTAATTTCAGTGGCTGCCAAGTGCTCGAATAGGAGCTGGAGCTGTGTGAACCTGGTATCTCAGGCCCCAGGAAAGTTGTTCAGTAAAAAGCAGAGGTGGAGTGCAAAGAAGCTGCAGCTATTTGTGACAATGCCTTCGTTGGACACAACGATTCCAGAATAAGCTTGTTGCTGTGGGGTGTTGCAACAGTTATTTAAGAATGCGTTTCTTGCACCAATCAACTTCCCTTTGCAAACAGCCCATGGTATCTCTGAAGCTTAATTCTCCGCTTGTAAAATAGAGATAATATTGTCCATCGTTTTTCTCGGGTCATAAGATCTTCTGGGCGCAGAGTTTGGCAATGTTCTTACAAAAAAACCTGTCAATCCATAGGTTTGATCCTGTTTGGATCTTGAAGTGCAATGTGTGAGCGATTACTCGCAAAGGTACAGCCCAGAATCTGTCGTCTTGTGCTGAGCTGCTCAGCTCTGATCACACAAGGGGAACCAATTGCTCCAAAACGCTTTCCTCCAGCCCCTCTTGCTGTGTTCTGGAACATCAGTCTCTATGTGCGGTATAGCCAAATCCGGCACTCAGAAGAAATAAATGAAATGGCCTAGATACTGCGAGAGTCTTTAAACTTAATATCCAGAAGGGAATTGAAAGACAAAGTTTCAGAAAACCCCTTGTAGCTAACTTTCTAGATCTTCTGCTCCTTAGCAAAAATGCTGCAGAGTGAACTGCCAAAACCAGCAAGTATTTTTCCTTGCATTAGCTTCTCTGGGGGGATGGCTTACTGGACTCTATTAAAGCTGGCGCTGGAGACTGAAGAGCAGCTGAGGTTTGCAAGTCTTGGATTCTGAACTGTCTTCTGTCTTCAGAAGCAGTGTTACTGTTTGGCCTATACAACATTAAAATGCAAAATGAAGATGTAATGCTGCTGGACAATTCTGAGCTGCAGCTGATATATTGGCTGTTAGTAGATGCTTACTCTGCTAGCAGAGTGCTTGAAGCCATGTTTGTGGCGTTGCGCCAAAAGCCTGCGAGATGCGCATTATTAATGGACAAAGTTCTTGAGGAAAGGAACACATAAATGCCTTTTGCTGGTCTCACTTCTGCAGAGAACTGGGAAACACTCAGCACCTGCTTGGCAGCTTGCAGAGTTGGATCCTGGATTCAGAGGGGGGCTCTGCCTGGAAAACATTCTCCCTGTTAATAAAGAAAAAAGATGATTTGATAAGTCATGGCACAGAAATATTCCTTTCGCCTTAGTCAGGAGGCCTGGCACAGTCTGTGCTGGTGGTTGGCACCAGCAAGAATCCGTAGTATTAACCACAACGGATGCATCTGGGAAGGTGAAGGGCTTGATGATTTGGAGAGGTCCTGAGGGCTGTGAGGAGAAACCCACTTAGTCCAAAACCTGACAACTGTACTTAAGCAGTGTTCAGAAGTTACCTTATCCTGTGGGATTCGAGAGATGTGAGTTCAGGTCCTGGCTTGGCTGCCGACTTTGTATGTGACTTCTGGGCAGGTGTTCAAAAGGGACTTGGCATTTACAGGACAGAGTAGTGAGTAGCAATTCCAGTCCTTTCAGGCTCTATCTTGTGGGTTCCTGAATACTTCAGCTCCTCACTGGTAAAACAGGAATGAACATGCTTTTCAGGACACCTGGAACAGTTGAGAACAAGTCTATTAATATGTAGGAGATATGATGATGGTGGAAGGTCATGAAATGCCGAAATCCACGTTCTCAGGCAGATCAGGCATTCCTTTTTCAGTCAGAGTAGAAATAACTACAGTGTTTCAAATATTAGATACCATCATCCCAGAAAGCAGATGTGAAACTGCATGCACGTGTGTAAACAGACCTAGCTTGAGCAGTTATTTATCTGCAGAAGTGGGTCTAGTTTTGAGGTAATAAACTCATTATGTCACTAAAGAAGGCAACACCTGGTTATCTTTTTTTTTTCCTGGGCTTTGAATGTTTGTCATATCAGCTAGAATGGATCAGATTTGTGGGACATTATATTTGGTGCATTTGGTGCTTTTCACATTGTCATCTCTTTCATTTTAATGGTTTGCAATCACTTATAATAACAATAATAATAAAAAAACTTGAAAATGTTTTCCTCTTTTTGACCCCACACATTGTCTCACATTTTGCCTACCAGCACCCCACCATTGCCCCTCCATTGACAAACCTGTGCAGACTCACCTGTATTGAGGCACGGCATGAAGTACTTTATGTGGATGGTGAGCTCCTTGTAGTGATGACCCTGGGCTGGAGAAGCTTTTTAGATCAGCCCTTAAAGTGACATATTAGAGCATTCTAAAAAAAAGAGTGGTGGGGGTGAAACTCACACTGCTGCTATCTTTTCTTTTTGGTGTAGTATGACGTATATAATTTGTCTGGTGGGTCCACGTTTGAGAAAGATATTGTTCACCTTGGTGCTACAGAATTAGTGTCCTAAAGATGTTATCCTTGAAGGTTTCAGATATCAGAGTTTCTTTGGCGAGTTGCTGACTAAGAGAAGAACTCTCTCCACAACAACAGCAAAAAAAGGACAGACATTGTTTTTTCTGTTGTCTGTCCTCTGAGCCCAAAGAGGAATTTAGCCTGGGATAATAAATGTAGGTCTGCCTTTTGTCTGCTTTGTATAATCCCCTCTCCTTGTGCCTGATGCACTGATGGTGTTTAAAGTATTCTTTTGGCTCATCCCAAATGTGATTATTATCACTTTTAATTATTGATGAAGTAATTATTATCATAAAGTAATTTACTTTGACCTTTTTGGAGCCCATGTCTCCAAGGTGGCTGAGTTTGTGTTCCTTGTGTGTTGTGAGGAATAACAACTTATTCTGTCCAACTGGAGAAACAGCTGTCTCTGGATTGGAAAGCAGAGACTATTTTGCACCACCACTGCTGAACAGCCATCCATGGGGTCTGGAGAGCCCAGGAAAACTGTGCGGATTAGCTGTTTGCATTCTGGTTAGATTTAGTGAACCTTCCCATTTTGAGGATGGGGACACTAGTCAAACAGCCTCATTTGCTATCTTTGACTACAGACTTTCCAGGGACTTCAGAACTCTGTTCTCCTCCATGAACTGGAAGGACAAAAGTATCTAAAGACAATGCTGAAGCTCTCTGAGGGTAGCTGGCATCCTCTTCTGACAGGATTTATTGTTCCAGTAAATGGGATAAAGCTGACGTTGTGGACCAACAAAAGCACGCTTGCTGTGGGCTGTGGATGTCTGAGGTTTTTTGTAAGGGGTCATGCAAAGAGAGAGTAGTTTTCAGTGCTGTTCTGTCTCACCTCTGCTGACCCACTGCCACATTGAATCAGCAGTGCTGTCCCCTGGGCACCAGACTCTTTGCTTTTCTGTGGTCACTGGAAGGCAAAAATGTAAACAATCATAAGTCCTGTGCTATAATAGTCCATGTATTAAAACCATGCTGGAGACCACTTGATAGCCTTCATCACAGCAGAATCAAGGCCCTAATTCTCCCTTGGAGCAGAAGTAAACAACTTCAGACCTCGTGAGCATTATATGCCTTTTGGACAGATGAGCTAATTTTTGTTGTGGCAGAGCAATGTGTGACCCACTTTCAAAGGATGTAAATTTTTCATGTCTCCTGACACTACCAAATAATGCAGAGTTGGACCACTTCTTGGGCTGGCTTTCTGATATTAATAAGCTCCATTTGTTTTTTTCCCAAGTGGGAATGGGATGAGAACACATGCCTTAATTGTGTCTAGGTGTGAAAGATGCTACCTTATTCTAAAAAGAGCATGAAAGAAGTAAACCCTTTCCTGTCTTCTAACTGAAGACACCAAGCAGGGCCCACATGGAAACTGTTGTTGAATTTTAGAAGTTAGTTTTGGACAAGTGACTCCTCTGACATTGATCTTCCACAGCAATTTTTCCTCTGGGGCTGGGTGCACAGATGCTGTGCTCGTAGGTTTTACTTAGAAATATGGGGGAGGAACAAATGGCTGCAGCAGGCAGCCACCAAGCCACCCTGCCTCCTGCTTGTTGTGGAAAAAGGGATCTGGCTTTAGGTATCATCACCTAAATTAGGATGTTGATGGGTGGTGTGGCATGACACTTTGCAAGAGGAAGCGCAGTCCCTGCTTATGGCCTTTCTTTGGGTGGAGGTTTTGTTCACTGAGACTTTTAAGGAAAAGAAGGTCCTGTTTTGGTTAATATTAGCCCCTCTCCTGGTTGCTAGCAATGAGGGCCATGAAGTCAGGAGAGAGCATCCTCTTTTCTGGCTGTGTATTTTATCCTCCCTCTTGTAGCAAAGGCAAATCGGGCAGTCTGCTGCCCCAGGTGCTGTTTTCGGGTTGCAAAGAGAAGCATCACTTCCATAGTCACGGTCAGCTTGGACTTGCAATTCCGCTGGTAATGCGGGATTACCGATTGCTTGTTCCTTCAGGCCAGAAAACTTTAGAAGACTGATTGGCACAGATCTCTGGTAGCTCGCTGTAAGTCTCTTTGGTTTTATTTTGCTGAAGTAACACTGGCTTATATGAGTTGACAGGTGACTGTATGTGGGATGCAAGGTTTGCCAGAGCAGCGGTTGCATTTACATCTGTGCATGAAACCCCAGTATTGTCACCCTTGAGGGGTGAAATGCTCAAGACTCCTAACCTGATCCCCTCGTGAGTGGGTCTTGCATTTACACAGCTCTCCTTGCACTTGAAATGTTTGCTGGGAAAATCTACATTCTTCTACTTCTACCTCTTCTCTGGGCACACACGCCCACTCTTGACCTAGACAAGAGCATGTTCAGGAACAGCAAGTTCCTTCCATGAAAAGCAAAAATGAATGGTGCAAGAACTGAGTCACCTTATTGTTAGGATAGTGAATTATTTAACACCATGCACATCATTAACATATCATTCATCACAGCAGAGTTTGACAGGTATATTAACCTCATTCAAACTACTGTTTGCTTGTAGGAGAACGGATGGGGGTTGGTCAGCTTCATATAGCAGGATGGAAGGTCTCAGAAACTCAGTAAGATATGAAACATTAAGGAGGATTGAATGTTAAGGTGGAGTTCAGGCTGAGTTTTCTTCCAAGTTAGGAGTAGAAGTAATAAAATGTACTTTTATTATTTTAATGACCATGGCATGGCTTGAATTGCAAAGGTCACTCTGAGATCTAGAGGAAGAAAGAAAAGAAAAGAGTACAATCAAGGGAACAGCTCTTTCCATCTTCTCTGCAGTTATCTGTAACCAAGGTTATATTGTTCTTCTGGTGCCAAATCATTATAGCACCAGGTAGGTTTGCAGTGTGATTTAGCTGTATTACTTTGTATGTACCTATGATTTGATTTGGGAGACAGTCAAACATATGCTAAAAAATCTGGTTTTCAGGGTGATGAGTGTCCTCAGTACCACCTGGCAATAATGACAGGGCATCTAACAGATCTAGAGTGGACTCTTCTATGCATGACGATCCTTCACGCGCTCCAGTTTGGGGTGGCATCCCTCCTTGCAATTGTACAGGATTAGGAACCAGCAGTCTTTCCATAAGGGTTGGATCCTGCTTGTGGTGTCATGAACACATGCAACTAACTGTAGTGTCCTCCTGCTTTAGAACTGCTTATAGTTCTTTTCTGGCGATAGTATCCCAGTGTCTTGTGTTTCTTGACACACAGGATGGAGTTTGACCCTTACATCATTTGCACAGGTTGAAGTACTAGCAGAAGGAAGAGGGGAAGGCATCTAGTGCTGCAGGTAAATCCAGGTGCCTTTGGGATATCCAGCAGGACCTGAGAAGCATCTTTAAAGTAATCCTTGGCAATGTGGTTGAAGAACAGCTGGGAATTTGACTTTTTTTTGCCACGCCACGCCATGCCCCCCCGCCCCCGGCCCTTAGTGTGTTAATAGCTGGAACAATGCAGTTTCTGCTTAGGAGGATTGCACTGCTGTGATTAGAGCAGGTTAGGAATTTGCTGATAAGTTTTGTGTTGGATGCTATTTCTTGTGCCTGGTCTATTCGTTCCTTTTGGGTGTTCAGTCTACCTGTCAGCTCCTCATTCATTATTTGAAGCTTTCTGTTCTCCAAATGGTGACCTTTTCTAAAAGAAGAGTGTAGGAAGATAGCTGACTTTCCTAAGAAGTGAGTTATACAAAGGGGAGTAAAATACCCTAAGGAAAGAGAAAGAAAGGGGGGAAAAAAAGGAAAAAACTAAAAAAAGAGGGAGGGAAAAAAAAAGGAGGCAGAAATGCATTTTTGAGCATGGCAGTGGGAGAAGTCAGGAGGCAGTACTAACAAGCCCGGATTATATGAGAAATCAGCCGATATCGTGCTTCCAGAAGGCAACTACAAAGGTTATTACATTAGCTACACTGGTAACAGAGCTACTCTTGCTATTAATCTGAGGATGCTGATATTGCACTGGCTGGAATTTAGGTAATTGTACCTGTGGCAGATGCTTCTAAAAGTTCATGCCTGAGTGATACTTTTGGGGGAAAAAGCCTGACAAAAATGCATTACCTTAGATACAGCATTCACTTAATAGTCAAGGTCCTATACATCCATCACTTGCCACAAAGCTTGTGTTCCTGAATCTGAGCGTGTGCTTGAGCTCTCTCTCTTTCTCATTGTATATGCATTTTTATTCACTTGCCCACATACACAAGTATACATCTTCCTAGCCTTTATGGTTATGCAGAAAATGTCAGAACGTGAACTGAAGCATTAGCTGTCTCCCCAGGAGTTCAGGCAGCCAGAATGAATAATTTTCAGAGGTTTGAACAAGCTTGTTCATTAAGTGAGGTGTTAACCCTGAAATTTGCAGATGACCAATTAAGCACCCATAATGATTCACAAATGATGGTTTTAGCAAAAACACCCGGCTAATTTGTCTAGTCATGAACTCATCCTGTTGGAAGCCCTGTGTAGCACAGCACAGAAGTCGTTGGCTACTTCTTTCTCATCTTTACATGTATCTTTGGTACAGAGAAAACAGAGTATTTAGGGAAAAATAAAGCTTATGTAGCTCTGTGGATGCAAATACTGATGATTACTCTTGGTCTTAATTTACCTAGTTAGATGGGATCTGAATTAATTGGATAATATGTAGGAGAGTCCAGGGCTTTTGCCACAGTGTTGGTTGATCTTGCTCTAGGATGTGAAATAATGCATTGTATGGAAACCTCTGCTCTGAATTGTCTATCTGTGGATAGACTTGCCTTGCTTACATGCGTGTGGTCATTTGAGGGTGAACAAGCCTTGTCACAAGTCCCTGTTCCCCACCTCTGTTACAATTAACACTGGAGCTATCTATGGCAGCAATAAACCTCTAACTCAGGCCTGGCTGCACTAGCAAGATTTGCTGACTTGTGGTCTGTTGATTGAAGGTTATGTGTCTTCATATACAAAGCAAAGTGTTAGGTGGGTGAGTATCACCTCACATGGAAATGGGAAGCTCTCATCTGCTGTACGACAGCCCCATGGTACCATCCAAGGGCAGTCAAAGATGGCCTACTGATACCCCCTAAGGCCCATGTTAGGGTGAGACCTGGCAAATTACTGTTTTGTGGGACTGGAAAGTATAAATTAATACTGAGAATGGAAGAGGAAGACCATCCTATTTTCTGCTTCCACCCAGCAAGTTTATTTTAACTGCCCAGAAGAAAGTATAGCTCTGAGTCTGTAATGAAATGAAAAGGGAGGCCTAAACTAAGAGGTACAAGGAGTCTAGTACACATCATGTGAGTTAGGGAGGACAGAAACAACCATGAACTTGGTGCCTGTGAGTGGAATTTGCTGGCAATTCCCTCCTTATTCTAGGTGTGTTTTTTAAACTACTGACCCAAAACATCAGGTATCTTGGACACAACTGCACATTTTAGTCAGGGAAGTAACTCTCTAAATGTGCTATGATGGAATGTGTTTATCCTTTTGTACAGGGATGGAAAGGATTTACTCTGGTGGAGTGCTATAAGTAGCTATTTGAAAGAGGAGTTTTTCTTTTTCCTTTCTGAGTTTGGAGGCAAAAAGGACCAGGACATCTAAATGAAGACTGACATACCCATTTGCCAAGAGCTGGTAGTCCATTACATCATAAGGGCTGGGAAAAAGCAGTCCAGGAGAAAATGCTGAATCCAGGCTTAATGTCAAAGCTCTGAGTTTGCCTCACTGCTCCCTGGAGGTTTTCAGTCTGGTGACAGGGGAATGAATGGGATCTGTAACTTTCTGGGCCATTGGCCTTCCTCAGTTTCATGATTGGATGAATTGAGCATTGGCTAAATCCTAAATCTGTTGCAAAGCTGCCCTTATCATTTTCTTAATGGATTGCATAGGATTGCTTGACTGCAGGTATTCTTGTATTTTTGTCTGTTCCCTCACCTGTCCTGGAGCAGATACCTCTGCAATCAAAGGAATTGGGAACCCAGTTCTTAAAATGTTTGCTTTATTTTCTGAGCAGAGATAAGCATTAAAAAGAATCATAAGCCTGGAAATATCCAGTGCAAAACACTTCCAGATGAGCAAGGGTGGCCAAAGACAATGCCATTTTGCATCCCTGGCCCCTTGCAGTCAGAATTTTGTCCTGGTTGTCAGTGGATGACATCAAGTGGTGGTGTGAAGAGCTGAGGAACTTGTTTTCATACCCATAGTAGGCGACTAAGCAATACTTGTCCTTTAGTTGTCACTAGAAACTTGACTAGTGAAGCTGATGTGCTAAATATATCGCAGGCCAGATTCAGCGTTGGTCAAGGAGGACCCATTGCTGCTGAAGTTAATTAATTGCCATCAAGGTAAAATTAAACTCTCTGGAAGGAGTCAGAGCAATTGGTTCAGCAACTAATTATTTCTTTGGCCTATTGGAAGTCACAGGTTGTGTATGGGTATGTGAAACAGGATCACATAACATCTAGCACTCCTGTCATCCAGGAGGTGGGCTTGCCCCTTACTCAGTAGAACAAACTGCACGGTCGTGGCTTCACCTTCTTTTCGGTGGTAACGGCACAGCCTCAGCCCCCCGCAGTGCTGGGGCCTGGGAAGGAATTTGTTACGAAGCTCATGCAAGAGCAGCAGCTTCCATTGCCTGCTAAGTGCCGTTAGGGAAAAAATACTCGCACAAAAATGTCTGATGTGTTACTACCTGGATTTATGGTGGTGTAGTGTTCCTCTTAGCTTTTCTCTTTCCATCTTCTCATTCACTTTGGAGATTATATATGGGTTATTAATTTTTGCCCGAACAATTGCTCAAGAGGTGGTACAAAGAGAGACTGAGGGGTTGCTTCTTCTCAAGGGGCTTGTAGCCTGGGTGTAACAGAGACAGCATCAGCTAGGAAAATGCAGGGAAGTGAATGGCACAATTAATGCTTCGCAGGCCAGATCCAGGGGATCACTAGTACCTGCAACCCTTTCTGTTTTAAGGTATTTTGGAGACGTCATGGTAAAGGAGAGGTTTAGAAGAAACTTAAGAGAATATATTGTACAGAAGCTCACCGGGGATTCTTTCAAAGTGCAAGGGAAGGGTACTGGGGGAAAGGGCTCCTGCATCTGATGTGTGGGCAGAGGAGGCAGGTGATCAAGGACAAGCGACAAAAAAGTCAAGAAGGAAAGAAAGAAGGAAGTACTGCATGTTGGTGGTGTAATTTAGGAAGAAACACTTGGGGAGAAATTGAAACTGAAGAGTGACTAGAAAGGAGTTGTGAAAAGACAGGTAGGATTTCAGGGTTGGAAGCCTTTAGGATGAAGAGTACAGGCATTTAGTGAAAACAGTTGCAAAGAGAGAGGGGAGAGAGACAGAGGATATAAGTCCTCCAGGACTTTCTCCCAGAAGCGAAGGAAGCACATGAGTTAGAAGAAGCAGATGTTGAGAGTAAGGGAAAACAGGCACTGTTGGCAAAGTAGAGAAGGGCCAATAATAGAAATGAAGGGCAAAACAGTACTGAGTGCCACAGGAGAACGGCAGAACTTCTTCCCACTACCTGGCACTGCTTCTGCAAAGTACCTGTTGTATTGCTGCCTGTTGCCCATGAGCTTGTTGTAGTTTTGAAAACATATTCTTGCTCTCAGCAGCATGAGCTTTTTGGGGGACTCGAACAGCTAAACTTGGTATGATTTATCTCTTTCCGTAATGTGAAACAAAGAAGTGTATAAAGAAGCAGGAAGGTTTCAGATGAATTCTCTCTGTTATAAGCCATTTCTTAGCAGCCAGGACTGCAAATAAATGCCACGTATACACTGAATTTAATGCATACATGTGGAGTCACCAACCTCAGGGTTCTAAGCAGCTTGATCTATTAGTAAATCTGTTCTGCACATTCCTCTACACAAAGTCAGATGTTAAAAATGAGACCTTTAGTAACTGTTATGGGTCCTCTATTTACAGTGGCCCTTTGCTGCTCAGAGATCGCAATTTCCTTTTGCTTGAAGCTACATACATTCACACAGTGAAAATTGGAGTTTATCCCCCATGCTTTTAGATGTGATTGCCTTCTGTGCAGGTTAAAATTCAGCTAGCTGGTAAAGTAGAGGCTTTTGCTAAACCATCAGCTACGCTATTATAGGCCTCTGGGAAAGTTGCAGCACAGGGAGAAAAGGAGAGTGGAAGAAGTATCCTATGGAATTACACTCTTAAATATGTATTGAGAATCAGTTACAATGATACCATTTTTCAGGCTTGTTACCGTTATGGATTTATGTGATGCCATTTTCTAGTTTCATTATATTTTTTGGCAAGAAAAAGAAATACCTGCATTGGAACTTTAATACTTCATAAAGCCTGGAAAAAGATAACTAAGAAGTGTTCCTTTGGATTCCTTTCTTACATTACTTTCCTTTCTCCTCTTTTCTAAGTCTACTAACGTGGGGTTTATTCTTCTGAACAGCCTTATTTGGTAGATACATGAGTAAATACATGTTTAAGAGAGTAACACATACTGTTATGCAGTTGTATGTACCCTGGCTTCTTCCACTAGATAGACGTGTATTTGTAAAGCTGTAAAGAGATATTCTTGTTACAATCACTTTAAAAAGCCCTGACGTGTGCATGGAAATTAAAGCATAACTTAAGAGTTCTTGTCTACCGCTACTGTTGAAAGTTTTCATCTTCTTTCTGTGTGAATCTCATGTGCCCTGGGTAATTGCAGCCTGGGGGGGTCAAAGAATGGACAGAACGTCCATGTGGAAAGAAAAAAATACTGGCTTCAGATGCTTTCCTGGTGCAAACAAGTGTTTTGGTGGAAATGGAAATAAGGGAGTGTCTTAGATCAGCTGCTATGTGTAGTTTGGGTCCACTTCTAGTGGATAGACATCCAAGTGACAGAACCTACCAGTGCAGCTGGTAGAAATGTTTGATGTCAACAGAGAGGCTGACTCTGAACAGTCATGAAAAATTGATTTGTGCTCTTACTCTTGGAGATGGGTCCCCCTGAGCCAAGGCTGATGCACACTGGCAGGGAATGATGCATAGGCAACTTGCCCTGTGCTGCATATCTGTTGTGACAGCAAATAAATGGCTACTTCTCTACTCTTGTCAGTCTGACGCTTTTCATGAGCACCAGAGATGGGAGGGGGGGAAAAAAAAAAAGCAGAACCACAATTAGAAAAATGTGGCTGGATATGTGTAATTTCTGGATTTCCACGGAGACTGTCACATTAAGGTTAGTGTCTGAATAGCTTAAGCTATCCAGAAATTAAAAGTCAGGTACAGAAACTGGGCTAAATTTATCACCACAACTGACGGTAAGAACCAGAACCTGTCTAGTGAGTTACAATGTCGCCTTCCTTTATGGGGATAAATTAACTACATTATAGTCCACATAAATTGCATTTATACCCCATGGATTTGTTAGGGCTGTATATCAGGAAGCACTGTCTTCTCTGCTAATGACAAAGTTGCTTTGGCCTTTCCAGAGCTTGGCACATTGGAGCGTAATCCAGCTATTTCTCTGCTCTTTCTCCAGCATTGTCATCTTGTCTTTGATTGTTTTGTTTGCCCAGTGGCCGTGTTCTCCTGTTACCTCCTGCCTTCTTGCTTCCTTCCTATGTGAGGACAGGGTGACAGTGATTCTTGATGCCTGCCGAATTTGAAGAGGATTCTTTTAATCCCACTGCTGAAATATCTGTACAGCTATGTAGCACTGAATTTGTTCACTAAAATATTTGTTGAGAACTGAAAGGGAGTTGGGTTGGGCTGGAGGAGGGAGAAGAGGAAGATACATCTAGCCTGGGCTCGCAGTTGCTTGCCTGCGAACCTGTGAGGTTCTCTTCTGCATCCTCTGGCTTTTCTTTTGGGCCACTGAGACCAGCAGACTTCACTGTGTCATCTTTTTCTTCTGAAACAAAGCAGGTCAGACTCTAATCCATTGTATTAGACTCTAATCATTGTATTAGAAAGTGGTCAAGAGCAGAACCCGGTTTAATACCCTGAGTGCCAGGAAGTGGGTCGGGCCCTTCTGCTTTGTGTGTGCCATGTACTTGATTCTCCTTTTCCTCAGTGCACTCTCTCATGGCACGTAGTCTTGGAAGACTTGTTCCTCCTATGTACTTAGTGCACAAAGCCAGCCTGGATTTGATTCTCATGCATTCTATTCAACTACTGTTGCCTTGCTTCACCCACCTGCCTCTGACTAAGCTGGTTCTTTTGTTTGTCCCATCCCAGAGGTGTGTTCATTTTTTATTCCAAGGGAAGCGACTAGCTCCTGAAAATCTCTCTTGCTCTGCACAACAGTCCTGACAATGTTACCTTCTCTGGCCTGTCAGCAAATACACAAACATTTACTCCAACTTTTCCCTTCCCCTAGCTTGTTCTCACTCTTGTCAGTCTCTCCTTTAGCAACTAAACTCTGCAGACTGATAGGTCTTGCAGAGGGGAGGTTTCCACGAAGCAAATCCCCAGCTGCTTCAATGAGCAGGATTATATATAGTCTGCAAGATACACAAGGAAATCCTTGCAGTGCAATCACTGTAAGGCCTCAGCATTAGCTCTGTGGCCAGTCTGAGTTCACTTAAAGAAAGGTAAAGATCATTTTGAGAGAACCTGAAAGAGAAGAATGCAGATGCTCAAACACATGATAACCTGGTTTACAAGGAAATCTTGAATGGATGGGAGTTGTTTAGATAAAGAAGAGGAAACTGAAGAGGGATGATAAAATGAGCGAAAAGGTGGTTGTTAAATCTAGTATCTTTTTCCCCTATATCTGTTAAGGATTGGATGAGAAATCGTGTGCTTAAAATACAGCAAGAAAGAGATGGTTAGTTGATATGAAAAGGTTTATAATGGGAAAGTGAGTAAAGCCTCGTATAGATCCTTTGGAGGTTGTAGTGTTTCTGGCATAAGAGGTCTTTAAAAACAGACTAGGCAAATATCTCTTGGGAGTGGGTGACAGAAAACAGATTCTGCCTGGGGAATGGAGATTGGTTAGAATGCCTCTCTGGATCTCACTTATTCAATTGTTCTACGCTTCCAAACCTGAATGATCCTCCAGGTTTGTTACTTGTTGCAGTAGAGGCAGCAGGTTTCAGTTCCAGTTGCAACTCTCTATCAGTGTCAATGAAATCTTGATTTGCAAGAATTGGTGTGTAGCTTGGCCTTTCCTTCAGGCATGTTAAATAACAAGAACCTTTGGAGTGGCTTGTCGTGTTTTTTTTTCTGATACAACTACGTGCAGGCTTTTGAGACAGAAATACTATATAATTCTGGCAGATAAGACCTGGTATCATTTTCATGTTTTTTTCTTTCAGGAAACATACAAGTACTTTCCGATTGCTATACATATAGGTACAAGTTTTCAGTCTTTTCTTGGAAAATAGGAAGCACTTCAAAACTGGGTCTCTCTAAGCCACTGTAGCTAAAGCAAGTAATTGTATTTTTGCACTTTTCCCTGTGACAAAGTAATTTCTGGAGGATAACACCGCAGCTATGGTGATTACATCTTTACTTCAGACTGCGGGAAGAATGATAAGAAAAACAAGTTGAAGTAGGCTGTGCGGGAAAAGCTGCAGTGAGGACTGGATTAAGTGACATAACGGTAGTGGGAGAAATGGAGACCGCTCTTGTGTGGTAGGTACTAAGTGGCAACAAGGCCCATGGTGGGGGGCAGAGGCAGGAGGCTGAATTTCCAGCTGGGGAGGAGAGCTCAGCAGTGTCCAGACAGCAAGGGATGGGAAAACAGCGGGGGACTTCAGCTGATCTTAGTGGAGCACAGCTCAGAGATGGAGTTGGATGGGGCTCTGCTTTCCACCTTCCCAGTGGTGCTTGCTTCTGTTCAGCGTAGGGTAATTCCTAGATGTCCGCTGGATCTGCTGGTATTTCCACTTTGTTGGGAGAGTAGTATCCTGGTCCGGGCTTGGTGAAGAAGGTTAAGTCATGTTACTACCCTGCAGCTGGGGCAAGCAAAAAGGACCGATGTGTCTGAACTGTAATAGCATGTAGCTGTTGGAGGTAACTCTCTAAGCTGCTAGACTCAGCTTTGCTCAGGTACCTGTTGCCAAAGCTCATTCCTGACATTCAAATGAAACGAAGCTGGAACAGTGGCAGTGCACTGTGAAATTCCCCCTTCTTTGTGAGTTCTGCTTGCTTGTGGTGTTCTCTGCCATGTCCCCTCCATCTCAGGCTGTAGTTGCACAGTGTCTGGATTGTTGTGTTATTGCTCTCTGAAGTTCCTGTGAAGTCAGCCAGCCACTGCAGCACTGGTGGGATGGGAATCCAACACCTTTGTGCAGGATAGTAATACTACTAACTAGCAGGAGACTGATGCTGCACCTCAAGTGTTCATCTGGAAGATGACTGAGAACATCTGTGTAAGAAATCAGACACGGGCAAAACAGAGGGAACTTCATATTCCCCTTCTAATGACAACTTGTACAGACAACTTGAAATTGTCAATGCACTGTGTTGTCTTTATGCATATGTTTGAAGTGTCCAGACCCTGCATCTCCAGGTGCTACATTCTGTATAGGGTAGACCCAGACCAATCTTGAGTTGTGCAGCATCTTAGTGACTTTAAGTACGCAGTAGCAAAGCAAGTCTAATCTGACTTTAAAGCAAACTCACCTTATTCAGTCTCAACACAGATTCTTCTTCTGATGTAGTGCGCACGTTGGGCAGTCACTTTGTAAATGCAAGTCACCTCTCTAAGTGCAAGGCATACAGACAAATCTGGGTGTTGTCCAGATCTCAGGAACGACTCCTGTAGAGGGGCAGTGAGTCGCAATAGGGGGAATGTGAAACTGCTTCTAGGTTCAAAAGATGCAGTTTGCTGTTTCTGATGTGTTTTTACAGGTAAGTGCTATCTCAGCCAGTCCTGCATGTTGCTGGGAGACACTTCAGGTATAATTAGGAGTGTAGGCTGCAGTTCAAAGCTGGGTATTGTTCATTTGTTCTGCTGCTGTGGCAGATGGGTCTTGAGTCACAAAGACATTGCCAAGGTCTGTACTCTCTGTCCATAGATGCCCATAAGGCATTGGTTATATGACCATGAAGCTTGTAATAGTTGGACATCCATATACCTACCTCCAAGGGTGCTTCTTGCCACATGATTCATGGCTGCTGCTCCGTGGAGAAGAACTGTTACGCCCTTGTAATGAACAAGGTGGTTGTGTTTAAGAATGCCCTGAGGTGATAGATCTTCTCCACACCTTAATCAGGCAACAGATGAACTTTACTTTCTGGGTGTAATGCAAAATTCACTTGTGTAGCAGGGAAGGAATGATGGTCTTGTGGGTGGAAAGATTTTTGATTCGCAGGGTGGTTAAGTTTGTTGTCTGGCAGGTTGGCTGCCAATGCACGGTGGTGAAAACCTGGCCTTCCTGAAAGCAGTAGGGATGGGTCTTTTGTTTTACACACATCTTTCAATGAATCACCCGTGTGCACAGATGTCTGGATAGTCGTGCTTACTGAACATGTGCACTTCACAAAGCCTCATTTACTGCACACCGTCAGCAGATTGAATTCCAGCAGCCTTTGAAAACTATAGTATTAAATATGATACGGGCCAGCAGAGAGAGGGAGGCACATATTATATGTGATAAGAGGTAGTGTTTCCAAGGGTTTCTTTTCCCATGCTTAATTTTTTTATTTGTTTGTTTACAGAAAAAAAATAGAAATCGAATGATCTGAAATTAAATTTGCATCCGCTTGATGGAATGAGGAAAGCACTTTATTTATATTTTCCAGATTAAATTAAGTGAATAGGTTTTTTGTTCATTTTGCCTTTTATATTTCAAAGACATGTTCCTGATTAAATTTAGGTGAACTTGGTTCCAAAATACAATTTTGAAACAGAAAATCGAAGCTCTGTAAGAAATCACTGTGGAGGCCAGATAGCCTTATCAACTGCTCTTTAGCACTGACCTTATCAGACCTTTTGAAGCCATCTTGCTCCCAGCCCTCCAATAGGAGAGTTTATGAGGTTGGGCTGAAAATAGGACCATTTCTTTACCAGACTCAGGAAGAACCTCAGAATTTGGAGGTTTTGGGGTACAGTGCAGAATTTCTGCTGCAGTCGAACTCTGCAGAGGAAATGGTCCTAGCACAACCTTGGTTGCTTTGTGTGATCCTACTGGGATGGTGCTGCCCTGCCCTGCCCTGCTGGGTTGCCATATCTGGAGAGGATGTGTAGAGGTATACATGTTGGCTCCACAGGTAGCTGTTGGAGATCTGACAGTTCATTTGCGTTTGTCCCAAGCTGTGTTACACCCACTAGACTGTCTCTAGAAGTGGGTTTACATAACAGACTGTACATTTTCACTCACAGAATCACAGAATGGTAGGGTTTGGAAGGGACCTTCGGAGATCATATAGTCCAACTCTCCTGCCAATGCAGGTTCATCTAGAGCAGGTTGGACAGGAAAGCATTCAGGTGGGTTTTGAATATCTTCGGAGAAGGAGACTCCGCAACCTCTCTGGGCAGCCTGTTCCAAGTAACCTTGACTTGTCTTTTTCTCCTTTTTATAGGAGGAATGGTGGTAGTAGATTTTTTTTTTTTTTTTAATATAGTGATCAAGTATCTTAAGCAAGTTAGAGAAGTGCATTGCATGATAGACACATGGTTCTCTGGCTTTACTGCTGCATGATTGCTTGTGCTACTCATATTGATCAATGGTGTTTCTATTTGAAGGGAGCAGAGCTCATGAAATCTTAGAGTGATTTAGATTGGGCGAGCGGGGAGGGGGGTTCTGCTGGTCTTGCCCAGCTCAGATCAGCTTCAAAGGTGGATCAAGCTGTGATCTTAGATTAAGTTGCTCAGACCCTTGTTCAGTCCAGTTCTGAATACCTTCAAAAGCAGAGATCCCCCAACCTCCCTGGGCCCCTGATGTAGCAGTTGAGTGTGAAGGACTTTTTTCCTCCTCTTTATACCTCACCAGAAATTCCCTCGGTGCAGCTTGCGTGTCATTGCCTGCCAACAAGGTTGGTGTTGTTTGTGAGACCTGATACCCCTTTTCGTGATGATGACTCATAAGTATAGGGGGATCATAGATAAGGGAAGTCAAATAATGCATCCCTGAGCTATTACTATTTCTGAACAGGGCCTGCAGCTTCCAGTTTGAAGGCTGCACAGTGAAAGTAAGATTCATTTTCTGCCCGTCTCCCTGTTTCATTAAATTCCTGGTCTCAGCAACAGATTCATTTTGGACTATTTACTGTTCTTGTTGCCATCTTTGTCATTGGAATGGGATATCAGCATGTTAATGCCTCATATAACCTATGAATGATGGTAGAGCACTGTCGCTCTTTGACATTTTCAATGCTCTGTAATTTCATTATCTGGCCATTCTTCCCTTTCCCTGCAGTCTAGTGTGTCTGACATGGTGATTGCCACTTCTAATGTCTTTTTCTGCTACTACTTCCAAAGATTTTCCTCTGTCATTATGGGTGGTTCGTCTTTCCCAAAAGGAAGGTAATTCTTCAGGCTAAAAAGAAATTTCTCTTACATCCTAAAACTATATTTTTTTCTTGTGGCAGAAATAATCAATCGCTGCTTCTTTGTGATTTTCATCCTAAAGGATTTTATAGTACTATGGTAGATATATAAGCATCACTTTTCACTGTAACATGGTCACTTTCTGAGTGGAACAGGGGAGGTCTATAACAGAGAACTGTTAGTTCAGCTCTTGTTCCTTATACATATTATTTCTTTGGTTGCCCTGATCTCTACCTGAAAATGCTCATACAAGCCAAACACTTGACAATTCTTATTGTGAAAAGGTGTTTTGGAAAGTGTGTTAAAATAGCAGAATGTTTAAAAAGTGTCTCCTCATTCAGCTAGGGAGCAGAGGGATGCTGTGTATCTGACGTGGTCTACTGCTCTCTGTGGTCCACTTCAGACAATCATCTTGGCATTTCTCAGATTCCTCGTTATTGCAGGGATGGAGGACAGCAGCAGTACCCTTGACTTTTCCTGTCTTCCTGTGGTACGTTACAAGATATTTTTTTTGTGCGATTTTGTTTGTTTCTTTTCTTGTGGCTTTTGCCACAAAGGTTTGCAGTGAAGGTTTGAAATGTGTTCGGAGGAGTTGAGAGGTGCCTTGGGATTTGCAGGGTGGGGCCAGGTGAGGTTCTGTGGATTGCTCTAGACAAAATGCTGTCCCTTCTAGACCTGCCTTCCTAAGACAGTGTAACGATCTCACAGAGTGAGTGTATGCAGGTGACTGGTTGAAATCCTGCTTGCAAATGTCTCTGGATATCAAAGATAGTAGAGATTGGGCTTATTTTAGAAAAGTGTTTAGGGCACTCATTGAATGTTTATACTAAACAAGAACAACATGATCACCATTAGCAACAATTCACTTAATAGGTGGGAATTTTGTAGTGTGTGTAAGAGTGGGAATCAAGTGGCTGGAAATCCCAGAGGTTTTCTTAGTCGTGCCTGTTAATTTTTACTAGCAGTTTTGGAAGAGTGGTAGACGCAAGTTCAGAAGAAACTTCTCTCAGAGAAATAAAGTTAGAAATGCAAAACCCAAGAAGCTTGATTTGTCCATACTCTTTTCCTTTGTCCCTGGCTTAGAAAACTTCTCAACACAGCCTTGTGCCAGAGCCCCTGCCCTAGTATGGGTCACAGTGAGGTACCTCCCGTTGCACTAGAGCCTGCCAGTCCTTGGGCTAGTGGTGTTGTCACATGTCCCCATTGACGTATGGCTGAAGTGGACTTAGTGCACAGACATGTGATGGGAGTGTTCAGTGAGGTGGAAGGTCTGATTTACTGAATGAATATTTAGAGTGAAATCAATATATGCATATATGGCCAAAGGACTTCTGAGGTGGAAAGGGAGGCATGAGTCTACATACCTGTGTAGTGAGCAAAAAGAAGAGGTGGTGCTGAGGGTACTGTTACGGACGAGATCTGGCAGGGACTAGCTGGGTGGAGGGGAGAGCTGTTTGTGAAGGCTGTTAGCCAAAGACCGTCAGTCTCTATATGCTGCTGCTTTGTAGCAAAAAGGGACCAACTCTACCCTCTTTTGACCGACTAGAGGGGACTCCAAAGGAGACCAGGCTCCTTGGACTAGCTTTAACCTTTTTAAAGAGAGGAAACATTTAAATTTAATGTCTAGAAAAAGCTTTATGGAACTGAGTTCGCAGCCACTCTGAGTAATCTTGCTAAAGACGCTACCTTGCTTTATAGCTTTAAATCTACTTTGGACAGAGTATTAGCAATTATCCCATAGGGAGCAATCCTGTATTTTCTGGATGAGCTAATAGGCCTCTTGCATCTCTAATTTCTATTGTGCTGTGAAGACGTGGATGATTGTTATTAAAGGCCGTGAGAAGCAACTGGTCAGCTCATTGCCAAACTGCTATAATTCACGGGTGTTATACATGGGCTGCAGTTTGCTTAACATTGTAATCCGTGTATTCTAAATTGTTTCCATAGTGCTTGGCCAATAAAATTACAGGTTTATTATGTTCGTGCGGATCTCTTGTTTAATCAAGAATGCCATGCGTGCTGCGAATGCTAAGCTGTTGCTCTAAAAATACCCCTTGTTCTCTTGACGTGAGAGCGCGTGAATCAAGTTGATTTTATTTTTCCTTTATGTTTGAATGTAAATCCAGTATTCTTGAATGTGAAGTGCTTGTGGCACCTGCAAGTACTAGCAATAGCTGTTCAAGAGCGCTCTGTGCTATTCTGACTGCAGCATTGCTAATCTGAGGCATCTAAAACATCCCGAGTCTGTTTTCTGTTGTCTGTCTTGGGGGAGGGGGAGAAAAAGATAACACAGTGGAGTTTAAAACCATTATGTATCCGCATCTATAGTTAGAAACAGATATGTAGCTAGACAGTTGTCTCTACGTGTGTGGGGAAAAAAGAGAGTACACAGAGATGTTCATTGTTTTGGGAAGTAGAAGTCAAGACTTTAAATGGAGTTCTGAGTGTATTTTAAAAGTCACCTTCTGAATTCAGAAAAGTAGGAACTGAGATTGGGTTTGGTTTGGTTTGTTATTTTTGTTTTAAGTCATTACCAGCCTCCAAGAGCTCGGGCTTTAAGAAAAACAAGATGCAACAATCCATGAGAGGTGACTTGAGCCCTTTGATGCAGTGGAGGACTCTGTGGTGCTCTGACAGCTTGGTTCAAGGCTCGAGCCCTTGATGCCTATTTGCTGTAGCATCAATTTTCTAATGAGAGCTGCTCTGACTGCAGTAGTCTTGTGGGGGGTCTGTGGAGCTGTTGGAATCGGTCTTGTGCAGGTGTAGTACTGGAGAGACCTGTGTCAGTTGCCTTTGGAAAGGTTGGAGTGGAGAGTACCTTCGTTCTGCTGTGTTGTATATGTGAATTTACAACGGTTTATGCTGTTCCAATAGCTTGATTTGCTGAAGATGATCTTTGGAGCACTTGTTGTTGGTCCTGCTGTTACAGGAGGGACCAGAGAAATAGTTCTGTTTTTTTGTAGATGATCACCTTTGTGAAAGGACAATCATAAATCAGCAAAGGCAAAATGGACCTTTGGATTTGCTCTTTAGTCTGTCACAGCTACTTGAAAGACTTGCTGCTCACCTTTTCCTACCTGTGCATCTTGCCAGGTAAGAAAACCCGTACAGAGGTTCTGACACCATCAGCTTGAATCAGTCCTCTGGTCCACAGCATGCTTCAGCCTCTGGTAACGCTCGGACCTCTAATCCTTTGCCAGCTCAACATTTTCTCATGAAAAGCATGTTGCTGTTTGTCTTTGAACTTTATTCTCCCTTTGCAGCAGGTACTTGTCACGATGACCTTCTGCACAGTCACAAAGGCAGAACAGGACACTTGTGAATCTAGTTTATGTTATAGTCCTCCATTTTGGTTATGAGAATTTTTCTTAATGACAGGTTTGCACACATTATATCATGAAATTTGGAGAAGGGGTGGGTTTGTTCACTGAAGGGTCACAGCACAGAGAGGGAACTTAGGCTGGAACTTGTGGGGATGACCTAGCTTTACCTGAAGAGGAATTGGCAAATTTATTCCTTAGTGCCCTATTTAAGATTCTGTGCTCTTACGTTATGCAAGAATGGGATTGAATTTCACCTTTAGATAAGCCTTGTCACCTCTCTCTGCCCTTACTGCCATCCAGAGACAACTAGAGACCATTGCTCCTTCCTAGTCTAGGCTCGAATAGAACAGGACAAGCTGGTGTGCCTGGCCCATCCCTAACCCATGTTTCCCATGTTTTCGTTTCAGAGCAGGTGCCAATCTTAGGTTTTATTGCATAGTCATAACAGAGACTAGAAAGACTGTATGGTAAGGAGTGACAAGGGGGTGGGGTGTGTCTGAAGTCCTGCTTCTGTGACTTCATGGTGTTCATGAAGACAGGACCTTGTGGTGTGACTGGTGAGGGAGAGGAGATTATTCTGGGCTCTTGAGATATTAAAGAAGAGAACAAAGCTATCACAGACCTTGCATAATGGACATTACAGATCTTGTTTAGTCAGTTTGCATTCTTCCTTTGTCGTACTGCACAGTCATTCCCTGTTATGTTCCTCAAGGGGCAGAAGGATTTGGGGGAGTTTTGAGAAACTTCTGGTGCTCAACTGAGAACGTGCCAATGCAAGAATAGTCAGTGGGACTATTCGTGTTGTTTAGAGCCCTTCTGCAGTGGTGGGCAGTTTTTGGTATCTCGGTGCAACGTTCAAGACAAGCCTACAGCCTGTGTATGTGTAGTTCCCTGAAGGTCATCTGGAGATCCTGCAGAGCTACAGAGTATGTTCATAAAATACAAGGCTCTGTCTCTTCTCCCTTTTCTACCTCCAGGTTTTGGATCCCAAATGTTCTTGTCATGGCGATGAGAGCCAATGCAGGTGCTGGCAGAGCAAAGCACTGAGCCTTCTGTTTAAATTATCCTTTGTCATGCAAGAATGAAAGGGATACATCTCCTGGGTTGTAGCGCCCCAAATCCTGATCTTAAAAGCAGTCTCAGTTTAAATGTCAGTCAGAAGTCCCAGTTTTCATAACCATGATTCTTATGAGGAAAGATACAGACAGCGGCTTGAAATGAAGACTGTGCTTCAATTTCTTTGTTGGCTAGAGGGCAAGAAGTTTTCAGGCCTAACCAAAGAATTTTTTAGGTCCTTAGGTAAAAGGAGGAGAGTGAACTCACAAGGTCAAACCTTCTGAAAGTTTTCTACTGCAGTGAGGGTTGCAGTATGGAGCGAGTAGGTATTTTCAACTGACCAGCTGCCCCTGGGCCCCAGCCAACCCTAAAAGGGTTGCAAAAGTCAATACTACTTTGGATTTCTGCAGTCGTGATTTGCCTCTTTTCTTTTATACAATCCATGTGCATAATGTAGAACCTGTACTTCTGAGTTTCCTACTTTTACAGCTTTGAAATTCTCAGCCATAATGTTGCATTAAAGGAGATTTGAATTCAAGTTCCTCTATTTTTCTCAGCTGCTTTTTTTTAAGTAAGGGAACACTTAAGTCTGTAAGAAAAATTGCCCTTGACAGCTTTAACTGCGCTGTTCCACATCTCCCCATGTAGACATTAGCACAAGGTATTTCTGAAGTGAGAGAAATATATTTTCTTTCTTACAAAGCTCAAAAATAGATGAATGGATTTTCTCATAATTTGCCCCCCCCAAATGGCAATATTGGACCGACACCAAAAGTTATGATTTTATTGTGGTTCCTGACACAGTCCTTGATGCTCTCCCCCCCGGCCCTGAAGTTGGTGCCAGTCCTTCAGAGGACATTTTTTTTTGGGTGGGGGAAAAAAAAGAAGGTTTTGGGTTTTTTTCTTCCTACAGGGTTGAGTTTTAAGCAAATATACTTCACCTGTCTTTAGGAAATACTCAGATGGGGAAAAGCGTTCACTCTGTATCTTTCTTCCAAAGCTTTATTTCCTTGTCAGGCACAGAACTCGTAACTGGCTCCTTTGGAATATGGGTTGTCTGGCTTGAATGACAAACCAGAGCTGTGAACTGGGGGTTCAGGTCTCTCTACTAGCTTTTACTCTCCCTCTCAGGTCGTGGCTGTATCCCAGGGCTAAGTCCATGGAATGTAGCCATTGTAGCCTCTTGCTGCCTGGAGGAATCCTTAGCCCTGAGTTAGGTTCCCATGGTAGGGCATCTTAGGGGTTACCTACCACCTCTCTGGGCAACCTTGGCCAGTGTTTCACCACCCTCACTGTAAAAAAAAGTCTTCCTTATATCTAGTCTAAATCTATCCCCTTTCAGTTTAAAACTACTACCCCTTGTCCTATTGCAACAGGCCCTGCTAAAAAGTTTGTCCCCATCTCTCCTGTAGGCCCCTTTTAAGTACTGAAAGGCTGCTATAAGGTCTCCCCAGAGCCTTCTCTTCTCAAGGCTGAACAACCCCAAACTCTCTCAGCCTGTCCTCATAGCAGAGGTGCTCCAGCCCTATGATCATCTTTGTGGCCCTCCTCTGGACCCAATCCAACAAGTCCACATCTTTCCTGAACTGAGGGCTCCAGATCTGGATGTATACTCCAGGGGGGGTCTCCCCAGAGCGGAGTAGAGGGGGAGAATCACCTCCCTCGACCTGCTGGCCATGCTGCTTTTGATGCAGCCCAGGATCTGGTTGGCTTTCTGGGCTGTGAGTGCACATTGCTGGCTCATGTCCAGCTTTTCATCCACCAGTACCCCCAGGTCCTTCTTGGCAGGGCTGCTCTCAATCCCTTCATCCCCCAGCCTGTATTGATGCTGGGGGTTTCCCCAACCCAAGTGCAGGACCCTGCACTTGGCCTTGTTGAACCTCATGAGGTTCACACAGACTCCCTTCTTGAGCCTGTCCAGGTCCCTCTGGCTGCCATCCCATCCCTCAGACATGTCAACCGCACCACTCAGCTTGGTGTCGTCCACAAACTTGCTTAGGGTGCCCTCAATCCCCCTGTCTATGTTGTTGATGAATATATTGAAGAGTACTGGTCCCAGTACAGACCCCTGAGGGGCACCATTTGTCACCGATCTCCGTCTGGACATTGAGCCATTGACCACTACCCTCTGGTTGCAACCATCCAAACAATTCCTCATCCACTGAACAGTCCACTCATCAAATCCAAAACCAAAAGTTGTTTTAGTGCCCTTGGATGAAGGAGGATGTTACATCTGGTTGGCTCAATGTAGTGGATGTACACAGAGGAATCATTCCCAGCCCAGTTTCTGGAAATACCTAGCGAGCCAGATTTCATGAAAGTCTGCTTGATTAGGCCCTTCAAAGGAGATAACATCAAGGCTCCAGGGGTGTTTGGCATGAGTTGCTCTGCACAGGGACAAAGAAAGAAAATTGCCCAGAGAGAGTGTGCTTTCACAGCAGCGCATGAAAATAATTTTGCTTAACTACTTAATGATAAAACACAAAGAATAAAAAATAATAATTAAAAAAAAGCAATGTGACTATGGCACAAGGCATACGGGCACTCTAGTGATGAAGAAACATATGCACATGATGAATACAGAATAGAAATGAAAATAAATATAATAAAGATGATTAAAATCAAGACTAAACATTAGTTCAAACTAATACCAGTAGGAAAAGGAGCTGCTAGGGCAGAGTTTGACCTTAACACAGCTGCGTCACTAAGTTTCAAAGTAGGTTTGGGCATCTGCGGATAGGAACTGCTGCATAAACATAGGTTCAAGGTCAGAAGAGTGCAGTCAATTGGACAGACCACTTTTTTATTACCTTAATATATAAGATAATCAGATCATTTAATCTTTGAATCTATAATAATGTAAAAAATATGTTAATTGCCTAGTTAGCACTCAAACTATTGCTTCTGACCTTTTGTCTGTGGAGAGCCCTGACTCGTGTTTGTCTCTTGCCTCCAGCACTGTCTGATCCTATGTGTCCTGCTCAGCCTGACTGACCCCGGTTGCCTGTGGTAGTTACTCATATATTCTAAACTATCGCTTATATTTTTATCTTATTCTTTTTGTGATGGTTCTTATATTTCACCTTCTCTACTATTTAATTATATTTATAAATATTCTACCTAGGTGTATTTAAAGAATCATGATTAAATGGTGGGTTTATACTAATGACGTTACAGTCATTCAAGGTCAGGTAGTAAATGTGGGGGGAAATCATTGTATTGGACAATTGGGGGGAAATCAAAGTATTGGACTTTGGTACCTGCAGTAGCCATAACAGAACAATTTGTACATTTTGCCCTTTTTCCCTCTGTGTCTACAGTTGTCACCTCTCAAACTGCAATGATCCTTATTTCCTGGGGCTGTTGCAAGGAAGGGAATTAGCCAAAGTCTAAGGTACTTGGATTTGTTGATAATAGGAATCCAGTGGCAGGAGTCTAAGGTCTTTGAACTGGCCATTAAAAGTAGGTGCAAGGGCTTGTCTTGCAACAAGTACATCCTTTCCTTCCATGGTGACATCTGTGAAAGCCCAACTTTTGGACTGGTTCCCCGAGAAGGATGTTTTCTCAGAGTAATATTGTTCAAAATTGAATAATATCATCTCAGAATAACATGGCCATCACAAATTTATCTCCGTGTAGGTGGGTGAGCTGGCACCAAAGCTGGGAATAGAGTGGGGAGGCTTTGATGCCCTTCCCTGCTCTGCACTGCCAGGCCAGTGACCAGACTGCACTGCTGACATGGTGGCTTCGCCATCACACGTCTCCTGTTGTCATGCTGAAGGCAAGGCTCTGCGTCTTGGGGAGCACAACAGGCATGTGTTTCTGTAGCATGGCACCTAATTCCCTGCTGCTGTTGTCCTCAGCTAGCACTGAGGCATTTTCATGTGAACAAGTAAATCTTTTGGTCATAGACATGAGGCTGGAAGGGACTTCAACAGGTTGTCTAGTCCGTCTCCTGTCCCTGGGGAGAGAGGGAGTCTCTTGCCCATGCTCTGTTCAACGCCTATTATTTGAGTTGCTAATTGGAATCTGAGGAAGATCAGTAATATTTATATAAGTATATGTACATATGTGTGTGTACGGGGGCGGGGGAAGGAGAGAAAGAATGGGAGGGGGGATGTGTATGAGAGAGGCGTGAGAGTTCGTGAGTAGAGCCTGGAATCTGAAATGGAAGAACAATAAGCAACCTGAATTTTCTTGAAAAATCAGTTTTATGGGAGCTTTTTTCTGTCTTCCTTTCAGAAAAGGCTTAGACACAAAATTCCCCACATAGTTTAGTTTCCTTTATGGATCCAGCCAGCCTTGCCTTCAGTCCTCAAGGAAAATCCTCACCTGTCCTGGCAGTTTATAACATCTCAAAGGGCTGCTCTGTCTTACCTTCTGTCAACCTCATTTATTTATTTATTTTTAATTGAGAACTGTCCTATGGTGGTAGTATACCCACAGGTATACTTGCAGTTCAAGTCATTCCTTCTTTTTAGGTTCCCATATCAGAAGCTTTAAATTCAGCAGGTGTGTGACTCCACAGAGTTAAATCGCTGCACAAAATCTTCTGGTTTTCAGATGGTATCAGAAGATAATTGGAACAAGAACAGAGCCAGCAAAGTAACTGGGGCCTTTTTTCATTTTCTTCTTGAACTTAGGTAGAGATGTGCGCAAAGCAGCTTTAAAAGGAAGACAGAGAAGGGGAAAAAAGATAAAATTAAATTTCCCAAGGCTTTGGTGGAGGCTTCTTAGCAAAGAGGAAGAATTGGGAGATATGATCCAGCATGGGTTGCTGAATCAATAAAAATAAATTATGAGTTCTTTGCTATCACCTCTTATAATGTATGATAGGGGACCCTTAAATCATATCACTACCTGTCAGGAGAGATTGTATTTATGTTTAACTGAGTTACACAGAGATAAAGCTCAGGCTTCTGTTATTTTAAGCAATCTAGATGTCTTTTCTGGTGGGAATGTGTGTTTACGTGCAGCAAGGCCATCCTGAAGAGCTGGGAAAGATTCTGTGGAGCACAACTGTGCCTGCCTTGTCAGGTGTATGGGTCAGATCACCTGGGGGGGGGTCTTTCCTCTCTCTGATTTCTCTGACTAGTGCTACCTGCAAGCTGCTGATAGTGTTGGTGTGTCCACCCTCCCCTACAGTGTGGGGTGGATTTTTTTTCTGATGGTCTGGAATTCTACTTAAATGTCTTCTGTGTTTTATTGCTGTCCTTAAAAAGGTGACTAATTCACTACGCCTTTCCCAGACGCACTCACCTGATGCTGTGTGGCTAATAAGTTTATTAATACTTAACTTTTATGGAGTGGTGGGATGTCGCCGTCCCCGTTCCCTCCTCCCCCCTCCAAAGAGGACAAAGGCTTTATAATCTGATATGATAGTTTTGTTTAGGGCTCTACTGTAGTCTCTGGGACACAGTCCACCTACTCTCTAAGGGCTGATAACAATGCTGGAGGCCTTTCTTTTATTTCTTTAGGAAGGAGATGTTAAGAATGTGGTTGCAATTTTTTTTGTGTGTGTGTGCACTAAAGATACGCATGTAGATATGCAGGAGGTACATTTGCTGAAACTTAGGCAGGATTTACCAATGTTGGGGTTTTTTTTCCTTTACCTTGGAAAAAAATGTTATATGAGAGATACTGTCCAATTTTTAATGTGTAGTGGAGATGGAAGAGCAATGTGGCTGACTGGCAGACGCTATACAGCTAGCTGCTCTGGATACCCCTCATTTGGGTGATAATTGTAGTCTGTGGTTTGGGAGGAGGAGAATCTGACTTCTTTTCCCATGTTATTGCAAAATATTATAGTCAGATTCCTCTCCTGAGTCCTGGAAGTGTTAGCCATTGCTTTGGTAGTGGTGTTATTCAGCTGCATTCACAACCACAGCATGGACTTCTATGCGCAAGGCACCTCTGAACATATTCTAA
Source organism: Anarhynchus alexandrinus (assembly GCA_008711295.1). Lineage (NCBI taxonomy): Eukaryota > Metazoa > Chordata > Aves > Charadriiformes > Charadriidae > Anarhynchus > Anarhynchus alexandrinus. The sequence continues at coordinate 2,378,723 of VUYV01000011.1, read as the reverse complement.
ATGACAGTTCCTGCACCAAAATGTTTGAAACCAAAAGCGTGAGAGAACCTGTCAGGTTGAATTCAAAATCCTTTCTAGATTTGTGTGAGCCCAGAAAGGTAAAACCATGACACTGGAAGAGGTGTCTGTCTCAGGGTTGATGCCCATGGGTGCATTTTCTCTGACAGGCTGGGATTGTCCTTGAATTCCCAACGCGGAGAACCACCATACAAGAATCCTGCCCTGCTCCTGCTGGTCGTTGCATGGGGGGAGGCAGTTGGGCTTTCCAGAGCTAGGTCTTTCTGCAAAGCACTGTAGTGATTTTGTTCCCCTCCCTGAGACTGTTCATTCACTGCAAGCCCTGTAAATGGGAATTTCAAGCTGCTGCTTAAATCCCGAGGGCTCTTTTGTGAAGATAATGTGCTCTGTCTGCAGTATCCCAGGGGAATCCATGGGAAGACTTCTTGGGCTCTGGCTCCTGCTTATTCTGCTGCCTCATTTATGTTGAAAGGGAGGAGGACAGGAGACAGAAAGAGCATACCATGGCAGTTTTCATACTGGAAAGTGAAAAGCAACACAGGCAAAGGAGGATTAAAGGAGAATATCTTTCTTTTAGTTACTGGTTCTTGTTTTGAGGATAAATTTGACAGTCTCAGCCGTTCAGAGATCACAAGTTCACTGGAACATGTTTTCTTTTGTGTGTGATCTCGGTACTTGTGTCTTTCAGTTTCAGAGGTCTCTTTTGCCTGCACTGCCTGAAGCCACCCACAGATCGTTTTTATCTCTCTAGAGATTAAAAAAAAAAGTCCTTTTCTGCTTAAGTTGGCATCACTTTACTCTTGCAAAAGTGTTGCTCTGATTTTCAGCGGGCAGGATTTGGCCTGTGTTTGTTGTTAGTACCTCTGTTGTTTTATTCTCATGTCTTTAGGATGTGCTATTCCTTAACTGCTAGTAGCATCTGGAGATAGGTATTCTTCAGCTATGCTCACCAGGCAGGGAAAAAGAAGGTAGACTGATATGTAAGGTGTATGTGTTCCTTTTTTTGCTAATCGTTCTGTTACTGTGGGTGAGCTTGGATTGTGGCTTTATCTTCCAGGTGATGCTTCTTAGCTCAAATTAACTAAAAGTGTTGAAGTGGATTATTTCAGCTTTGTTAAATTCCTGAATGGAGACACTTTTTCAAAATAAAGTGGTCTTTAATTTGATTTTTCTGATGTATTTGCAAAATGAATTGAACCAAACTCTTAAAAGTTGATTTGGATTCTTCTTCCTGAGTGTTCCCATGTAGAGAAACACTTAATCGCTCTCTGCCTCTGGTTCCTCATCAGTGAAACAAAGATGACATTACTCGCCTTTTTTCACAGTGGTGATGCTTGTAGAATCTGTTAACACCTGTAGAATTTAAATTCCTCACCTGGGAACTTTGTAATTATGCTATATGCTTCTCACACCTGGAGATGGCACTCTTGGGTGTTAGCAACTGCACTTAGACCTCCAGGGTAAATGAGGATGGTGACGTTGTGTAATGTGATCACGCACATGCATG
>VUYV01000011.1:2356239-2377191 GCA_008711295.1 Anarhynchus alexandrinus | reverse complement strand
TTTTTTTTTTGTTGGGGGGGGGGGTGTGTGGGGTGTGAAGTGATTTTTGTGGGATCAGGCTTATGTAGCGATTGTTTTTGAGAACCAGTGTACCTTGATCTAGGAAAAATTTTGTGCTGGAATGGAGTTAATTTTCTTCCAAGCAGCCCGTGTCATGCTGTGTTTTGAATTTTTGGCTAAACCAGTGTTGGTAACACACCAATGTTTTGGGTATAGCTGAACAGTGCTTCACAGCATCGGGTTTTCTGTTGCTCGCTCTGCCTGCCTGGGGAGTAGGGTGGGGGCAGTCAAGAGCTGGGGAGGGGACATAGCTGAGACAGCAGACCCGAATTGGCCAAAGAGGTATTCCGCCCCATACCAGATCATCCTCAGCAGTAAGAACTGTGGAGTAGTCTCCAAAGCAGCCGTTGCTCAGAGACTGGCTCTGCACTGATGTGCTGTGGGAGGCAGTCAGTGACTACCTTTGCATCACCTGGTTTTTGTGGTGTGTTTTTTTGTTATCTCTTCACTTATTAAACTGTCTTTGTCTGGGATTACAAGTTTTTCTCACTTTTGCTCTTCTGGTTCTCTCCCTGTCCCTCTAGGGTGGAAGAGAACAAGTGTCTGGGTGGGTGCTTAGCTGCTTGCTGGGGTCAACACACCACACGCTTAAGCAGAAATGTATGTTGAGCATATAAACAATCTTCTTTCCATCTTCTGAGTGTTTATGTAGGGAAAATTAGGCTGATAATTGGTGGCTTTTGCCTGAATTAGCTTTGGATGCAGAGATTGTATGAAAGACCGCCTTAACTTAGCAAATTTGTCACCCTGAATAACTCCATGAGTTTGTAAATCAGTTCATCTTTAATTATTAATTTTGTGCCTTAACAACCCCCACCATCACCACCAAAAAACCCAAAAAAGAACCCAAACACGAAAGAAACAGCAGGGGACCTCCATAGAGCAGTGCTGTTGGCTTTAAGGTCCCAGAGAATTTTAAGCCAATTTGCCTTCAGCTGTGAGCAATTTCCTGAGACTGGTTCCCAGTAGCCTGTGGTTGTTCGCATTTTAAATTTACTTGTTGGGTGCTGCTGCTCTCATGGATTAGGGAAAGGCAGATGAAAATTGCAGACAAGGTTCGTGTGGCTGGTGTCAGGGGAGAAAATGTTGCAAAAATCATGGAAATAAGTCTGTGGGCAGGAAACGGAGATCCCAGCATGGCAGAGCAAGTGAGTGGAGAGCTCTCATTTTTCAGATGTAAATCTGTTCGTGACGTCTGTGTTGTGTTGTGGTGCTGCCCAGTGCTCATCCCTTTGCTCGTTATTAATTACACTCAGTAAATATGTGGACAGGGCTATTGATGAGCTGTGTTAATCTCTGTGCTGATATAGCAGCATCGCTTAGAGAGGAGATGAATCTCATGAAGCGGATCAGTGCTGGCCTTTCAGATGTCTACCTGAAATGATCACCTATTCTTTCTGGCTGCTGTGCTCATCTCTCTCCTGTCTCTAATATGACTGTTGCCTGATACAGGAACATGACTGCCTTTGTTGTGGCACTTTTTGGTTGTTCTGAAGTTCATTGTCAGCCTGCTGAAGAAAATGCAATGCCTTTACACTCCAATTTGTGGGAAACAGAGTTATATATTCCACTGTGGGGTGTATGCAAAGCACTTTGCCAGTTTAGAATTGGCAAGATCTGGAGGAGGGTTTAATGAACTAAAGTAATTTTCCTTCATAGTAAAATTTTATGGGCATGAAAGATTGTTATGCCACCAAATACTCTGAAGAGCTTCTGAGCACTTTTGTGATTTATGGGCTTGGAGATTCCTAATAATTGTCTACACAATAGGGATTCTTTCAGGGATGTGTTTTCAACATGGAATGAAACCTGGGCTACAAAAATGGTTGGTTTTGTTTTTTGGTTTGTTCTGGGTTTTTTTTCCTGCTTTCATACCAGACAAGTTGTGTAAAGACTCAAAGTTGCTGCATTGGGCACTCTTGGAGACTTGCTGGTCTTATTTTAGAGAAATAGTCCATCATATTAAGTCTGGACTTGGTGGTTCAGTACACTACACAGCGTGGTCGCAGGATTTCTCAGTGCCAGAGACTCTTAATCTGTATTGTAGTAAGAGCCATTGAAGATAAATAATTGACAGGGGTTGGCATTTTTGTCATGCAAACCTTATAGCAGGGTATTCAGCAGACAGTGTAGTTTCTGCAAAACAAAACCACAGACTGTGGAGAGACATGAGTGTAAAATAAAGTGCATAAGGAAATTCTTGCAGGACTGGAACAGCACTTGTTTCCAAAGAAAAAAACATTTCTTCTGATTATCCTTTCTCCATCCCCACTTCTGTCTAGAAAACCAAAACAGTTTATTGAATTTTTCAGGTCATTTAGTTTTGTGTAAGCTGAGCTTGAAATTGCATTTTCCAGAGGGTTTGTATTGCCTTAAGAGAGCTGTAATTCAGCCTGGCCTATTTCTCCACTCTGTCCTGCAGGCTGGTTCTCCCTTTCTTCATTCTCAACCAGCTGAGCTGCTTTGGTGCCCTGAGGGACACGTGCCCCTGGGGTGTCCTGGGAAGCGCAGTGTGGCTGTGCGGAGCCTGGCCCACAGGAGACAGGGAAATTTCGCATCTGAGCTGTATTCCCTGGAGTGAGCAGTATGACCCTGAAGGAAAGTGCAGTTCAGCACTGAGCTGACTTAAAATTAATTTTGGGGAGATTAGTTTGATGAACAGAAACAGTTTAATTTGGCACTACAAGGGTGTTTTCTTTATTTTGATTAAAGAATGCCTAAGTCTACGTCTGAATCAATATCACTTGGAACTTTTTTCAGTTTTATTTCTTTTCCCCCAAGCAAATTGTTTTCATCTTGAAAGTTGAAGAGTGGCCATTTTCTATGGGGTGGCAATTCTAGATTTCCCTCGGTTCAGGGGAAGATGATGTTTATTTTTGGTTTGAAATAGTACATTAAATGTGAAATCTCCAATTTTCAATTGAATTCAGCCTTTAAAATGAAAACCGTCAAGATTTTAATGCAAAATTACTCTGGCACAGAGAAGCCACGGTTATTTTTTCATGTTGACAAAAACAAGCTAAGCTTCTTCAACTACAAAGCAGAAATCAGAATCAAATGTCTCAGCTTGAATCAATGGGGGCTTTTTCTTTTTCATTTTTTCTTCTGTCAGAATTCAGTTTTGGAAAATATGTCCAATTTTCCTTATGTTTTGTTCCATTCTTTTTCAACTAAAGCATTCAAATAACAGAATGTCTTAGAAAATCTGCTACTTGCCCACATCAGCCCCGATGTCCCTGCTTCTAGTTTCTTCATAGCACGGTTGGGGTAACATGACGTGGAGGCCTCAGAATAGCCTCTTGAAACACTTTGAAGTTTCCTCTGCAATGCTGCGTCAAAAGCACCCCATGAAAACAACTCAGGAACCAGCTGTGCCTTTCAGGCTTTGATTTGTGTCTTAACTGCATGTGACACTTCCTTAGTAGTTACATTTGCTCCGTGGTCTCACGAGGCAGCGTTGTGGGGGAATGTGCTTCCGCAGCTTTTCTTGGGAAGGTTCTATGTTCAACACCTCCAATCCTCTCTGGTTTTCAAACTTGTAAACCATTGCAAGTGTTGCCTTTATTGAATCTGAAGTGTCTTGTCTCAAAAGGAAGGACTTGGGGGTGTTGGTTGATGAGAAGCTCAACATGAGCCAGCAATGTGCACTCACAGCCCAGAAAGTCAACCAGATCCTGGGCTGCATCAAAAGCAGTGTGGCCAGCAGGGCGAGGGAGGGGATTCTGCCCCTCTACTCTGCTCTGGGGAGAGCCCACCTGGAGTACTGCGTCCAGCTCTGGAGCCCCCAACATAAGAAGGACATGGACCTGTTGGAGTGGGTCCAGAGGAGGGCCACGAAGATGATAATAGGGTGGGAGCACCTCTGCTATGAGGGCAGGCTGAGATAGTTGGGGTTGTTCAGCCTGGAGAAGAGAAGGCTCCGGGGAGACCTTGTTGCAGCCTTCCAGTACTTAAAAGGGGCCTACAGGAGCGATGGGGAGGGACTCTCTGTCAGGGAATGTAGTGGTCAGACGAGGGGTAACAGTTTTAAACTGAAAGAGGGGAGATTTAGATGAGATATTAGGAAGAAATTCTTTACCCTGAGGGTGGTGGGACACTGGAACAGGTTGCCCAGGGAAGTTGTTGAGGCCCCATCCCTGGAGGTGTTCAAGGCCAGGTTGGATGGGGCTTTGAGCAACCTGGTCTAGTGGGAGGTGTCCCTGCCCATGGCAGGGGGGGTTGGCATGCTATGGTCTTCAAGGTCCCTCCCAATGTAAACCATTCTATGAAAAGCAAGCTGAGATAGGGTGGTGGCCACCTGGGATTGTGGTAGAAGTGCGTTGCCTGGCCTGGGCGTATGTGGTGAGTGATATTATGGACAGGTTGCTGTAGGTGACTGTACCATGTATTATCACTGCCTCAGGCAACTCCTGCTATTTCCTGGGACCCTTTGTGAGATTTAACTGCAAAGGGATGCTCGTGCTTTTGCTTTTCATGCATTAACAACAGGCAGAGCTGGATTTTTGTTAGTCATCCTGGGCGAAAATCCAAAAGAAGACATATTAAACAACATGCTTTTACTTTGGATTTATACCCAGTAGCTGAGTAGGATTCAACCCACTCCTGTAAAGCTGGTGTTATCCTGCAGTTTGCAGGGTTTATAATAGATAAGTGGCATCTTCAAAAATACAGGGCATAGGAGATCTGGGGAGAGGCACACAAAAGCTGGGGGAGTATGGATGCTGCCTACGGTTGTAATTGCAACTTAAGGTAGAATTGCTCTGCCGAAATTCGACCAGGACACGGAGATTTTATTTAATGTGTTTAGGGCTGGATCCGGGATCTACTGAAATCAGCAGAAGTCATCCTGCAGCCTTCAATGCGATTAGGCTCTGAAACGGGAAAACTAACTTTGTGAAACCTTGCCATAGTTGTGCGAAGGGTGTCATTTCTGGCAGGGCAGGGCTTGTGCTGCAATGCACGGCTTCCTAGGGACTCTCAAGAGGGGTCCTGTCAGAGCCCCTGGCAGAATATAGGCAACATCCTAAAAATGTCGCTCGCCTCAGGTTTTAGCTGGGAGCAGGCTGCACTGTAAGGGGAGGAGGTAATCAAACCCTGCTTGCTGCAACGTGCAGCTGGCTTATCCCCCTTTGTATGGGAAGGTGTGTGCAGGGTTTAAGTTGCGATAAAAAGGATATTGCCCGTATTTCCCCACTGCACAGCATCAGTTTAGTCTGACATTGGCTTGCATATGCGGACTCAAATCTGCCTGGCAGGTTTCTTTTCACAGCCTGCTGGAAGCAGCTTGGCTTTTATCTTCCTCCTAAAGGTCTCTGCGTGGGGAAATAAAGGGACAAAATGCAATCGGGGATGGGGAAAGTGAATCCAGTAGAGAGAGGGATGCTCAGAGCATCTATTCCAAAGCTGTTAAGTTGGACACTGAGTGCATAGTCACGTACCAAGGTCCCTTACAATTTGAACAGGTCTCTTCCCGGTATTATGCTGACAGTAACCGACTGCTGCAGCCGTTGTGATGTTGATTAATCCTTTGGCATTTTTCTGCAAAGCTTTAAATTCCTCACCTAGCAGCCTTTCAGCTGGGAAACCCAAATGAAAGGTGTGGCGGGTCCCACTGCTGTGGGAGAAGGAAGAGGGAGGGAGATGTGGCTTTTGTAGTAAAAAGATACTTGTTACATAGGCAAACATTAATGAACCCAACTTTTTGGGTGACATCTCTCATTTCAACCCATCTTTTAGCCAAACTGTGCAGTACCTGTTCACAAAACAAAATAAACCCAAGTATTTACTAAAAATTTCTCTAGATGCTTTCACAGCTCAAGCAGATGCAATGGAAACTAGCCTGCTCTTGAATCCTGCACGGAGGAAACAATGCTGAAATGTTAAAATGATGCAAAACAAAAAGGAAGAGATGCCCCAGAGCTCTTCCTGAGGCTGGTCCCGTAGAATCCAAGGGAATGAACTGTGTGACATTAGTTATGCTAAAAAAGCAAGGAACAGATGCTCAAGCCCCCTTAATTTCTACTAAGGAACCTCTATTCTTCCTGCAGAAGTCCCCATCCCATCTGAGCCTGGGAGCTTGCACAGAGGCTCGCAGGTTATGGGAGTGCATAGCTGCCTTTCTGGGAAAGAAGGGCATTGGGCAGTGTAGCTGGTAATGAGGAGGGTTACATTTACCTGTGAAATCTGAGGTCAGAGCACCAAGGATATCAGAGGGAAGCTGTATTCCCCTGTGGTCCCCAATGTACTGCTTAACTCCCCTCTCCTCCTACCTCAGTTTTGCAAGGGCATGACACTGGAGGGGTTGTGGCTCGCCAGAAAGTTAGTCGGCTCCTGAAGGCTCTCGCTCTCCTTGAGCACTGAAGATACAGATCAAGTTTTGTCTTCCTCTAAGCTGAATGTCATACTCTGTGTCCCTCTATTTTACAACTGCCGAAAGGTGATGGCATGTGGCAATTCCCATGTTCCTGGAGTCAGTCACAGCGGACAGAGAACAATAAAACTCGTTCTGGGCAAAATGGACTGTTTTGTTGGATGGGGAACTTCATAAACAAACTTGCTAATTCTTTCCATGGAGACTCACCAATTCGTGGTAACACCTTGAGAAACAGGAAGAGTTGACTGTAATTTCTGATTGGGCTGTTGAGTTAACACGGGCACATCTGATTCCATCCCTGACCTTAAATAACCGTAGTTGTAGAGAGGGCAGCTCATAATGTTCGATTAATTCCTGTTGGCGTGTTTTATTTCAAATGCAAAACATTTTGAGATTAAAATAAATGTTACTGGTTACTTGATGCATTAAGCTAATTAATTTCTTTTTTTTAACTTACTTGATCCTATAATACCTCAACTTTAATGGATGAATGCTAAGCTCTCCTTTGGGTTATTTCAGATGCTTTGTGTATTGTTACACAGTCTAAAGGAAAACTCTTTTTTTTTTTTCTCTTTCTTTTCCCTTTCTCTTCCTCCCTCCCTCTCCCCTCCCTAGGTGATTCTCATTCTGACAAAGCTCTACGACTTCAATTTGGGGAGTGTTACGGAGAGCTCGCTGTGGAGGTAAGTGGATTATAGAAATCACAGAACTGGCATGGAGGGGTTGCACTGTGTCTCTTGTAAAACAGGAGGCTGAGCAAGGGGAGGAGACAGGAGGGAGTCTGAGGTAAATGGAGTTGCATTTTGGAAAAGGGACATGTGATTAAGAACACATTCCTTTAATGAAGTGGGGTCTGCAACAAGAGGGTTTCTTGATGTATGGGTATTTCCCTGGCACTCAGAGGAGCTTGGTTTCATTCTCACCTCCGAGTGTCCTTAGACAAGTCTCTTCATTCCTCAGAGTCTCTGATGGGAGGCTGGCAATGAGAACAGTTTCTATAGATGGGACATGCTTGCTGGAACAGTGTCCAAGATGGTGTATGACACAGTGCATGATATGATCTTAGCTGATCTTAGCCATGTTCCTCAGCTGTGGGAGCTGAGGTGGTCATCTTGGCAGTGAACCTGTGTTGCCATGGGCTGTAAGGACAATAGCCACTAAAGCACTAGAGATATCACAGTGAGGTGCTGGTGTCTTCTCTGCTATGGATAGACTCAGATGTGTCATCTACTTGCCATGCTTGTAGTCGGGCATGGGAGATGGAGTTTCCTGTCCTGGGGAAGCATGCTGCTGGACAGAGTGGGTGTTTGAAAGTATGTGTGTGTGTTTAACAAATAAATAAATTTTAACACCACCCCCCCCCCCAAGAAAACAAACCAAAACCAAACCCCAAACCCACCCCTGTAAGCAGGCCAGTTTCTTGATGTCTGAAATCACCAATAGTTTCTACCTGCTGGGGATTGCTCTTCTCCTAACACCCTGCCTGTTGTGTGGAAAGGGTATGCCTTTAACAGAATTTTTATTAGGCGTTTTTTACCCTAAGGACAAAAAAAAATAATAAGGCAGCCAGGGGTTGGGGGAGACCAAGTGCCTCGTGTCAGGTTTACCTGGTGTGTTGCAGCTACTGCACAACCTGCTCAAAGAGTAGTTGGTGGAACTGTCAACGCATTGGAGCCATTGCTCTGTGAGCAGCTTCTTGCTAGATGGTCTCTCATACTTCTTTCTTCCCAGCTAATTTAAAAGCCCCTGTTTGGAGCAGACTTTCGGCATGTGCGGCAGGTTTATTCCTGTTAATGTATTTAAGGGTTAATTGTTCAGTAGAGCTCTTGAAACTTCTCAATTTGCACAGTACTTCCAAAGCCTAATTGCGCTGTACCATGGTAATCTGCAAAAGTATAAATAACTGTGCAGCTAATAAGAGAGAACACAGTCATTTCCACTTACCCTGGTACTTTTCAAGGTATTAAAGCCTTAGAAAACTTTTGCCTCTTTACCTAACAAGTACAAATGGCACTGTGATTGTACTTTAAATGTAATTGCTGAGCAATCTGCTCTGCATAAATAATGTAACAAGCAGGCAAATCCTATCCTAATACTGAACTCGCAGCATCACCTGAGCTCTGCAGAAAGGTAATAGCAGCATCCCTTTTGGAGTTTTCCCAGAGTGACGGAGATGTAGTTCATCATCAGTACAACTGAATGCATCCAGTACTCAGTCAGCTGAGGAAACGCGCTGATTTGTGAGCATGTTTCAGTGTGTTCTGGGACATTTCTGCATCTTTTCTGCAGTGAAATAGGGGCCAGCGTGGGGCCTAGAGACTCGGAGCGGTTGGAAGTCAGAACCTTCTGAGTTCTCTTCCAAGGTCTGGGAGGAAAGCTCAGGGTAAGAGCTAGTAGGTGGGGCTTGTGGGCTCTAAACCTTATTTTCCCACCTGGAAAATTCAGGATTAAGCCATGTTGTACTTCGGGGGGGGGGAGTGAGGAATCTTAGAGAACACCTATGAGTTTCTTTGGAAGGAATGTTGTAGAAATGCAAATAGATACTAAGTGGAAGCAGTAAGCCAAGAGAAAGACTCCTTTTCTCAGGATTTTCTGTTCTATTTGCACATTAAAGCCTCTGAATCTTTGCATTATTTAAATCGGTGCTTTTCAATATTTTCTTACAATTTTTGAGACCCTGAACATTTCAAAAGGAGGCTCTTTCTCTGCAGAGTGAATTTAAGCCTCCTGGCTATAGGTTTGCTTTCCTGAGTTACTCTTTATTGACTCCTTCAAAGCCATCTTTGAGCCCCCAGAACCGGTGGGTCACAAACTGAATGCAACTATCAGGTAATTATCAGAAGGAGGTCTGGACATTTCCAAGTGTTTGGTTTTTTGGTGGTTTTTTTTTTCCCTCTTCCTGTTTGCTGGGAATATGATACATCCTTTCGGCTAACCAGGAGTCTTGCCCATCTGAGCAGTGGTGCTGTGTGATCTCTCTTCTGAACCCTTGGCAAACACAGTTGCTTCCACAAGAGAGGAGTGGCTTTTGTGGCAGAGAGCAATGAATCACACGGTAGTGCTTCAAAGGATGCTAAGATAGAGCAGAGTGCAATGCAATCTCCAAATATCATCTTGCCTCTGCCTGCTTCATGCATCAAAAGCTGCTTCTCAGTTCCCCCTGGGTTATAGCATGAGAGGCTTCTTTTAATGGAAAACTGAATTGCCATATAAGAAAAATTTCTAATCCCTGCATCTAAATACAAAGACAAGTAAATCAATAAGAAAACATCCTGAATGTAATTAAAAAAGGGAGCGAGAGGGAGAGGAGAATTAAAAGTTACGTTGGAAGCTGCTCCTATATCATGCTGATATGAGTTTCGACAGAGGAAATGCTAGTCAGCATTTGAATGCAGGAACACAAGCATTGCTCTAATAATCAAATCCATGCTTCTGGGGCCCAAAAAATCCACAGAAAAGGCCTCCATTGCTGCTGAAGCAGCCAGCCTTGAAGCAGCCAGCTTCAAGGTAAAGACACACACACACACACATTCAATCACACCCCTCCCTCTTGTGAATGCCGTATCTCTTCTTGGTCACAAGAGGCAAATGTCAGTGTGGTTTGGATTTTTGTTTTTCCCACCAAGTTGAAGGTGGTCATTTTCCTCCTATGAAAGGAAGCAACTTTATTGTGGTTGTAGTTGTGATGGTGTGTGACATCAGAATTTGTAGGGAGAGGTCTTTTTGTAGGTCAGCAAATATACCTGTAAATATTATTTAATTATTTAAGCTTTTCAGGCATGCAAACCCTTCACCAGTTCTCATTGCCTAGCAAAATATCTAACTGGGTAGCTGAGAATCCAGCTACATCCTGCCTGCTTTAAGTAAAAATTGGATTAAAGGTTGGACGTATGCTTTCTGCAGAATTCTCTCCCCTCCTTCCGCTAACACTTCTTATCCATCAACAAAAATAAAACAGTTCTCCTTCTTAATCGGTAAACTTATATGGTTTTGATCTGAAGTGCTGTTGGAGCATCTCTAACTCCCAGGCCCTCTGTAGGCCAGGGTCCCTGCGGCAAACTGCTGCCTGTGATGACCTGCAGGCACACAGGTGTCATCGGTTGTCAAATATGAACCCTCTCTGTAAAGAGCAGGGGCCAGGCTGCATCACAGGCATTGTGGTCCAAGAGGGCATCTGTTGAACAGAGGAGAATGAGAGGGTTAGATATGCAAATACATTGTTTAAAAGGCACTATTCATAACCAAGAGTTGAAGGGTTGGGTGGGTTTGTTTGGGTTTTTTTTGTCTATTTTTCTGTTGAAGATCTTGGGCAAATTTTATAAGGAGGAAGAGAGAAGGGAAAGTCTATTCAATGGGTTATTTCTTCAAATGTGTGTGTTTGTAACAATTCCAGATCTGACCATGGAAATTGTGATTGTGATAAATGAGTTTTGGTTTCAGGTGTATGTTGTGTTCAGGTGTATTATATGGGGAGTTCTGTAGGTTGTGTGGTAGGCAGCAAGTCCTTTCATTAGTTAATCTTGTTGCTGTCCAGTTGTTTCTTTCTTGTGTTGTGCATGGGAATAAACAGAAGGAGGAATTTACTGAGCTCCTTTTCTTATTCTTTGGGCCTTTTGGATTTCACAGGTTTTACAAGCAAAGGAGGAGCCTTGTGAACGTTTCCTCGCTTGTTGCTAATCCTGTCTCCTGTTTAAGCTGTACAGTTTTGAGATAGGGTTATGTGAACGTGACACTCTGGTTAAGCATTTAAAGTTGCTATTGTAATATTTAAAATGTTTTCAACTGTTTCAGCCAGTGTGGGTTGAGCAGTATTTCTGCTAAGATAACTGGAATAAAAGTTTTTCCACTGTTGCCTTTTTTAGTATCCAGGAACAGTTACATTTATTTGGATTGCAGTAGCTAAAAAGACAGCCTCCATCCCGAGGGAGCTTTCAATCTCAGATGAAGACAAAGACACAACAGGGCGATACAGCAGACAGGAGAAGTGCAAGTTAGCAGGGTGGTATTTATGATCAATGCGATAGCCATGACTGCAACACATCAACTAATTAGGCAGTGGGGAGTAATTCAGATTTTCTTCCAAAGTGCAAGCACTTGCATGTGTCAGCTCCGAGTCCCTGCTACCATTTTACCCACCTTTGATGGGTCCCCTGGAGTTCCCCTTCTCTGGCTGTGGTCCCAGCTAAATTATCTGATGGTACATAATGCCAGCCCGTGCATTAACCCATACTCGAAACCATGACTGACTCTCTCTGCTTAAGAGGCTAAAATGCTGATGAAGGAATTTTTGCATATATTATTTCTTGTTTTCTTGTTTATTAACCAAAAAATTATGTTTCCATGGCAGCAGTTGAAAATCCCCGAGTATTCTTTTTACTCTTGTGGCTGCTGTGCCTGAAGAGGTTGGTCTGTTGTTTTAGCCTCTGTGGTGAGAAAGCTGCAACTCCTCGCTTGGAGCTAGAGGAGTAAAACCTCTCAGCTTGGTTGCAAGCTGCCTTATGTCTTGCATTGCTCTTTCATTTAGTTCTGTTTGAATTACCAAAGCGCTTTACATTGCTTCCTCCTATGTCCTCGCCTCTTAAGCCTCCCACTGTCTCTGGAGACCATCAGCGTGTTTCGGTGTACCTCTTCCATTTGTTTCCTTTGCAGAGCTTCACAGCTCACACCGATTTCTGTGCCCTGAGTGCGTGTGTTGCAGAGGGAGCTGCCTTCAGACAGGGCTGCTCTGTAGGTGTGCGAAATGGTGACTGTGGTGTGAAATGCCATGTCTCCTCTTTGGGGACCAGGGCTTAGTCTCCTTATTCACCTTCTAAGATAGGTGAGTAAGGAGGCAGGGATCAGGAGATTCAAAAAGCCTGACTCCAATTTCCGTATCATCCTCTGTGAAACAAGCTAAGCCTGAAACAGGTCATGGCACAGCCAGAGCTTCCTTAAAAGAGTGTTTCTACCCCAGTGGCAATGCATTATTTATTTAGACTGTGGTGCTGAGAATGGCAACTTCTGGTTTGTGCCACAGCCTCTTGCTCAGCACTGGTCAGGCTCCACACGTTTTGCAACGGGGCATTCCAGTTTTCCTGGAATTTGCTGTATTGAAACGCAGTCTCCAGACAGCCACCGTGACCAGCTGACATCTCCCTGCAGTGTTGTCAAATTTGATTATATTTATTGTTTTTCACTTTCATGCTGACAACGTGCATCTTAGATACGTGTTATTTTCTGGAGAGCTGTATTCAGGCATAAAATTAATGGAGCTGGTTTTCAAAGTAGTAGTGCTTCCCATTACTGCATCTTATTTGGCATTTTTTAATAACACTACAAAGTGCAGAAATCCTGTGCTGATGAAGAGAAGGGTTTCTCATATCTGCAATCAGCCATCAGGGCATGGAGGGAAGGAGCTAGCTGGGTGCGCAAGCACATTCCTGACCACTCTTGGATTTGAAAGCCAGGGTGCCCAAAAGTTTGGCAACTCCACTGTTGTTGTTTGTTAGAGTGTATAAATACCCTAGCTGGATGATGGCTCATTTTTTCAGGCTATAGGAGCCACCTGTCGAAACGTTTGTGGTTGAGAGCTGCTAGGTGCAGACTAAGTTTGCTCAAGAACTGAGGGAATGGGAAATGGCAATCCATGACTGCAATGTGAGATGAGAGTAGTTCTCCAGAGCTCCCAGTGCCCTGAGTTGGAGTTAGTGGGGGTCTTCAGCAGCATTCTAGAATAATGCAGTTCTTAACCTCTAGTATGCTTGCTGATTTGTCTTTCCCCCACAGTGGGTGACTCGGTGTACCGTGGCTCAGGGCAGTGTGGCTGTCAGTCATAGGTGCCATCTTGGCATGGGAGCCACACTTGAACTGTTTGGGAGAGGTGTGGTAGCTGCATGTTGGCCCATTCCTGAGCTAGCTGCTGCCAAATGAAGATTGTGGCCATTTAATAAAGAGAAGTTCCTTGGCCCGAAGAGCTAAGTAGTCAACAGCTGTGAAGAATAGAAAATGTGGCATTCTTGAGCCAAGTGAGAATTTCTTCTTTGTTCTCACAGCTAAATTTCTGCTTATTTTGGAGAAATAGGTCTTGTTCTCTTGCTTGGGCTGACATACCAGGTTTGGCAGAGGCTCCTGACATCTGTACTTGTCCAGCTGCACAAGTGTTGCAGCAGGCATCAGAAAGTGGGTCCTAGTTATTAACAGGAGCAAGAGAGAAAGCTTGACAGGTGACAAGAGTTGTTGAGTATCAGCAAGGAGAGAAATTAATAGGGAAAAGGCATTGCATTAAGTTATGCTGTAGGGATGCTAAATGTTCACAAAAGGCTATACATACAGTGGCTTTTCTGTGCTCTTTTCATAACTGTTAAGAGCGTTAAGGGGGTGACTTAGCTTCCTTGTGTTTGCTGGTTTAGGGGTGTATCTGTGACAAGAATGTTAGAAGTTGCTGGTTATCAGATGGTGATAACCATTGACCACCTTATCCCCCTGTATGAGTGAAGCCATTTGAAGTAACTAATTATGACCTGATTCAAAATGTTTTCCTAGTTTGAGGTGGTTCATTATCCTTCCAGTTGTGGCTTTCCAAAGATGTAAACAAGTCTTTTATTGTGGACTTCAGGAATTGTATATAAGGGATTGTCTTAATTTGCTTGGGCTGTGTGGCTGGATATGAAGGTCTGTGGGAATTTAAAAAAAAAAAAAAAAANAAAAAGAAAAGAAAAAAAATTAAAAAGAGAAAGAAAATTTAAGGAGTGGAACAGAATGAACTATAGGTGTAGCCCTCCTCAAATGTCCCAGACAGTCCCAGGTGGTGTCCAGAGCATACATTCTTTGCAGTTCGGAATGGAAGAAGATGCTGTCACTGCAACAAATGGATAACGTGAGTTAAAACTGTTTTAAACATTTTGTTTTGGGAACCAATCATGAAAATTAATGGGCTTATCTTAAATTCAGGGCTATGTTTTAGAGTTAGGTAAACTCAGTAATGGTAATAAAAATAAGACCACGTTCTTTAATTCTTTATTTCATTCTTTAAGTATATGACTAACTTCTGGAGAGAAGTTTCATTTATCTCCTTCTCATTGCTTCCTTAGCCCTAGTATATCCCACAGGATTTTTCCACAAGGGAGCAGTAAGGTTCACACCTTTACTTTCTGATGGTTCCTTGCTTTAACAAGCAATCGCATTAATGTTGCCTCAGAGGTGGAGGGGGCCAAGGGGGGCAATGTAAAATCACATGCAAAGTAGTAGCCCAGCAAATGTGAGTTTAAAAGCCTGTGTACGTGCCTTGGGGTGGTGTGTAGACTGAAGTCCTACCGTTGCTTATTAAGATGCCTTAGTCATCTTGTTTCATGGAGCTCATTTGTCTTCCGTGAACCAGCCTTCTGGCTGGTCCATTTGTTGTGTCTCTTAATTGCTCCATCAATGACCTTTCTGTGGGGGTGGGGATATCATCAGACAGGGGACCTTTTGGATTTATTAATTTTTTGTTTGCCAAGAAAGCTCTGAGACTAATTGCCAAGACTTCCCAGAAGATATTAGTTTACAAATTCTAATGACACTTATGATTTATTAATGTGCTTCCCCCTGCATCTGCTCATCCCTATTCCTTGGTGGAATTCCTGCTGAATCAGAGAGAATTAATAAAAACACAACTGCAGATTGTAATGGTGTTTTAGCTAGGCTGTTAATTAAAAACTTTTACCCATGTTCAGAGTGCTTTATTGATATCTGGGATTCTCTGAAGACGAGGGTAAGTCTTGGCTTTGACTATGTTCTGCCCCAGAATCTCCATTTGGCAAGGGTGTTACGTGTCAGTCTGTGGTGGCGGTAGGGAGGTTCACCTGTACATGTGCATGTAACTCACTGTTCAACGTGTGCTACACATTCCCGCTCCGCGTTTTGTCCATGGATCTTTTGCAGCTTGAAAATGGGGCTGCTTTGCTGAAGTTGCTGACCTTCAAACATTTGGCTGTGGGAGGACTGGGCTGGTCACTAATGATGGATGCTGCAGGTACATTTGTGTGAGGAATGTGCTAGTTAAATAGGTCTAGAAGGGTCATGTGGTTGTACATCAGTTTTGATCCCATAGATAACTGGGCTATTGGGATATTCCTGTTAATAAGCAGGCCTGGGAATTTTTGGATACATCTTGTTTTCTGGATGGATACAGGAAGGCAAGAAGAAAAGGCAGTTTATCAAATTCCAAACTTCTTGAGGGAACGTTCTTAGGACAAATGTGGAATTCCAGATAAAAGGTAGAGAGGACAAAAGTGAGCTTTGTTTTGTTTTCATTTTCCATGTTTCGGGTAACATCGACAACCATCTGTTTCTCTTTTCCTCTCTCCCTCATAACTGTTGAAATACTTGTACTCTGCAAAAGAGCTCCAACAGGAGAGACTGAGAATCTCTCCAGGGAGAGACTGATGCTAATCTTATGTGTGGAAGATCCAAGTTCAAGCCCTTGCTCTGAATAAGTATAAAGGGAAGTGCTTTTTTATGCCGCAAGTAATTAAATTGTGTAACTCATTGCTACAGGATGTTGTGAGGCAGAAATAATAAAAGTGTAAATGGATTTCAAAAGGGGATTCAATGAATTAATGGAGGATATTTCTGCTGGTGGCTGTTAAATGTGATAGTGTGGAAGTAGCCTGTGGCTTACATTAATTATTTTATGTTATGACATTCAAGGAACAGACAGGTCTACAGCTTTTGGATCAGTGTTGCAGACACGTCGTCCGCTTTTTGTTATCTGTTCTTCAGTAATGAGCTATTCATGCTTTAGGTGTTTTAATGGAATAGCTGGGATTGTGCTGGAGACGTGCGACACAGTGTTTTAGTGGTTTTGGGATTTGAAGATCCTGAAGAGAGCTGGGAGAGATACCATGGGAAGAACCATGCTGTCTTTTATTTCTTCCTTATACTTTTTCCCAGAATATTCTGTGGCAGATTGGCAGACAATACAAATTTTTGATCTGATCTACTGTGGCTGTCTTACTCAGCCAAAGGGTTTGAGGCTTCTACATCTCATGCAAGTTCTCCATCCATTGCCCAACTGGTGACTATCTTGGATGCTATTGCATTTTCTTAGTAAAGCTATTTTATTGGACTAAAAGCATACTTAGTACTTTAAAAAAACCAACCAAACAACAAAACCCCAGACTATCTTTGATGTAATTTAATTTTCCAGTCAGTCCTTTCAGGCACACAACTGGGGTTGATCATCCTGACAATGGAAACTTACACCTGTTCAGATCTCTAGCCTTTCCGTTCCAGAAAACTAGATGATGGAATGGGAAATTTAGGGAATTTGATGCCAAAAGATGTTTCTGGTGTTGATACGATCATGAGGATCTCAGTGTGAATTAATGAAATCTGTTGTGGGGGGAAAAAAAAAAAAGAGGTGTTTTAGGGAGCTGGAAGAATATGCTTTTCCCTGCTTTTACAGGTTATATACGCTATATGTAATGTAGTTTTTCTGTCTTTGTTAATGAATTTCTTTGATTATGGGCTCCTCAAGAAGGGAGATATCCTATCTCATCAGAAATGAATTTTGAGCCCAGGTCATGTTCCCAGGCATTTAGTCCTGCGGCTTTGGTGGAGAAAGGCAGAGGAAGCTTTACCAAAAGCGAATGTGTTTTTTGAAGCACCACAGTCCCTGTGAAGTCATCTTGTCTGGGATGGCAGGTAAAGTATGTTTGTAGTGCTTTGCCTACTTGTTTAGAAAAGTAGCAAGGCAGCATTCAGGAGGGAGTTTGTAGCCAAGAACCTGCTGTTGCAGATCCTGTGGGTGTTGTGACTGTTGCTGCATCAGCAGAGCTGCATCTGTTAACAGGAATTGGCTATTGCATCTCTTCTTTATCATTTGGAGCAGCAATTCCATTGCTCTCATTAGAGAGCTGCTCCTTTTGTTGAGTTATCTCATCTTACATTCTAATTAGATTTGGATGCCGACAGCAAAACTTTTTGCAGGAAGCCCCACTTAAAGACGAATTTGTTTTGGCCGTGCTAATGTCTTTTTCTGATACCTCTTTACTGTGCAGAGGAGTTTCGTTGGCACAGATTAGTAGCGGACGCATTCAACGTGGATATGTGCCAATATTAATGAAAACCACACATTAAATTCACTTATAAATATGCAAATAGATAATTGCAAAATAAGAACTTTCGTAATAGATTACATAGGAACTTTCATACTAGATCTGGTCTAGTAGGGCTTGGAAAGCCTGAAAAGAGAAGCCCAGAAAAGAATATGATAAAAATATTTCAAAATTATATGGTGTGCATAGGATCCTTACTAAAGCGAGTGGGTGGAGCATCTCTCGTATGAGGAAAGGCTGAGAGAGCTGGGACTGTTTAGCCTGGAGAAGACAAGGTGTGTGTGTGGGGATCTCATGACTGTGTGAAAACACCTGAAGGGAGGGTGCAAAGAAGATGGAGTTGGGCTTTTTTCAGTGGTGCCCAGTTACAGGACAAGAGACAATGAATGGGCACAAACTGAAACTCAGGAGGTTCCCTCTGAATATCAGGAAACCTTTTTTACTGTGCAGGTGACTGAGCACTGGCAAAGGTTTCCCAGGGAGCTTGTGGGGTCTCCATCCTTGGAGATAATCAAAAGCCATTTGGACTGGGCCTGGGCAAGGGGCTCTAGGTGGCCCTGCTTCAGCAGAGGGTTGGACCAGATGAGCTCCAGAAGTCCTTTCCAACCTCAACCGTTATGTGATTCTGTGAAGAATAAAGGAGCATCCGACAAAGGTTCAGAACAAGTAGAAGAATTTTGTCCTTAGGGCAACATGTATTTAATCTGTGGATGTCCCTGCTTGAGCATATTTTGGTACGTAAAGTTCATGTGGGTTCAAGTGGAGTCTAGACAAGTTCCTAGAAGCAAAAAAAAATCTCAGAAGGATTACATTATATGCAAAGACTTTATCTGTGGCTCAGAAAGTCCCCTGGCCTCTGGTGGGTCAGGGCTGGATCAGGAGCCAGCAGGTTCTTGCCCTGCACTTGCAGTTTCTGCGTTGGTGCCACCTCATGGCTTGCTGCGGGATGCGGTTCCCCTATCCATACTAAACCCAGGCTTTACATCAGCTTACATGATTTGTTTCTCTTTGAGTGAGCTGTTCTTTTCCTTGCTCTTCCCCTCTCCCTCAACTTTTCTTTTCTTTCCAATTAGGCTTGGGACAAAGTCATATAAATCTTTGATGCTTTGTACAGTGGCTGGTAGAATTTAGTACTCTAACATGGGTTGTGTCTGTTTATATTGGTGTTTTATTATGTTGCGGGTTTTGATTTTTTTATTTCCCCCCCAAATGCACTACCATTTTATAATGGCTATAAATAATCTGAAGGATGGAGAAACATTGCTAAAAAAAGGTGCAAGAAATCCTTCCATCTTTCTTTTAGTCTGGTCTGTCTCTCATTATCTCTGTGGTACATTCGTTAGGCTTCTAATGATGTTAATAAGTGCCCAGTATCAAGCGGTCACTTCTCCAAATAATATTTACAAAGGGCTACATTCCCCCAGCCTGGAAGGCAGCCTTTGATTTATTTACTTACCACATGTTCTTCATCTGTAAAACCTGTCAGCCCGTTCTTTTACAGTATACGCCTGACCAAGTAAAAATGAAAGCTCCTGTAAACTACTACATCATAGGAAGCTAGTGCATTTTTACATGGCGGATTTCTGCCTCTGAATAAGAACTGTAAAAGGTTACAGAATGGCCTCACTAACCAGATTATTAGGGCTTGTTTCTGGGTCTTTGATGGCTAGTCACTTTAGAGAATTACCACCATAAATATTAGTACTCACTGATATCCAGTTATCCCTGATGCTTGCTGTCCAGATGCCCGAATCTAGCAACAGGCTGTGTGCAGGAGCTGGGCATTCAGTGTCCTGCAAGTCCGGTCAGGGATGCAAATGTGGTGCTGTACTGGAATAGTTGAGGGGTATTACCCTGTGATAAATCTAAGAATATTGTATGGCATCTGTAACAGGACTGTTACATTTTCTTCTATGGATCTTGTAGTCTATCTCAGAGGATCTGTGAGGAAGATGATAATAGAAGACTGGTTACAGGAAGATGGCTGGATTGTTAATACAACCGTTACTGCCAAGCCTTACCCCAAAGTCAGGTAGTAGTTTTGTGCAGAGGTGAGAGGCATGCGATGAACTTTCCTGAGTGAGTTCTGGTGCATTTAAGATGCAACTGTCTCCAGCTATCTGTAACTACTGCCAGGGGCGCGGGGCTTCATAGCAGAGTTGAATGGATGTGTGTGGCTCAGCTGTGCACCTTCACAGCCCAGGGTCTTGGCATGGGCTCGCATACCTTGGGTCTGAGTTCATATATTGTGCTGTGCAGGGGAGTGGGGCAGGAGAGCAATAAGCTGGGACTGGTACCATGTGTAATCACCAGTTTGTACAAGCCCTGGGAGGCTCAAAAACCACCTGTGGACAGTTACGCAGAAGGGAAAAGCAACCCAACTGGGACCTAGGTTCAGGCCTTATGGGGGTCTGAAGCTCACGAGGAGTAACCAGCCCCATGGAAAGAGAAATGTACTTAGCACTGGTCCTCTTGCCTCTCTTTCTCTGAAATGGTAGAAATTATAATAGTCATTTGCTTTAAGAAGGAAGCCTGGTTGTTGGTTGTGGGTCCTGGAGGGGGGAGAGCAGGCAACAGGTTCAGAGCAGAAGTCAGGAACAGCGTGGGGAAGAGTAGTCTGCACACAAGGGAATAGGTCCCAGAGCCTGGTGTGGGAGAAGGAGAATCATACAGCTTCCATCAGCACCAAGGGATGTGTGAGTTCCCTGGGGACTTCAGCAGACTACGATCCATCCGTGGGTTTTGGGTAGTTGCTTCAGGGATCACAGACAAGCTGTTGACCTTGAGGTGCCCCAGACACAGGTCTCTGTAAAGCCAGTGTGTGGGAGGGCTTGTCCTTTCTTTGGGTTACTTGCAGATGTAAGTGTGGCTGAGGAAAACCAAGGCAGTAAGATCATCTGTTAAAATGTAAAGTTTCAGATATAATGTTATATTGCCGAGGAGTAGTTAAAGCTACACAGTAAGCAGTGGACCATGGTACATCATTCAGTGAGCCTCTAGCAGAGTAGGGAATAAATGTCCCATGGAAGATTAAAATCCCATTGGTTCTATTATCTGTAACCAATAAAGGTAAAAGGGATGTCTATGAGGAATACACAGTTAATACAGCACATTTAGCTTTGTACCCACAAGTGCGCAATTTCTATTTTGTACAAGGCATGGCAAACAAAGCAAGACAAGCTTTGGGTTTTTTTCTCTGGAAGAGTACATGGCAGGGGAGACCAGTGGAACATCTGCCTCTCTGAGGACTTGGAGGGTGTTCTGCATGAATGTTACCTCATTGCAAGGGCAAAGGGGTGTTACACCACCTGAAAAGTTCATATCTTGTCCTGTGGCATTTTAATGGTGATGAGCACAAGTCTGACTATGTAACAGGACATGGCCCAGTTGTGTGGTGGGATGTATACAGGAAGCCCATATTTCCTCTTTGGAATTGCTCCTTTT
>VUYV01000011.1:2295604-2355310 GCA_008711295.1 Anarhynchus alexandrinus | reverse complement strand
ACTTGTTTAGAAAAGTAGCAAGGCAGCATTCAGGAGGGAGTTTGTAGCCAAGAACCTGCTGTTGCAGATCCTGTGGGTGTTGTGACTGTTGCTGCATCAGCAGAGCTGCATCTGTTAACAGGAATTGGCTATTGCATCTCTTCTTTATCATTTGGAGCAGCAATTCCATTGCTCTCATTAGAGAGCTGCTCCTTTTGTTGAGTTATCTCATCTTACATTCTAATTAGATTTGGATGCCGACAGCAAAACTTTTTGCAGGAAGCCCCACTTAAAGACGAATTTGTTTTGGCCGTGCTAATGTCTTTTTCTGATACCTCTTTACTGTGCAGAGGAGTTTCGTTGGCACAGATTAGTAGCGGACGCATTCAACGTGGATATGTGCCAATATTAATGAAAACCACACATTAAATTCACTTATAAATATGCAAATAGATAATTGCAAAATAAGAACTTTCGTAATAGATTACATAGGAACTTTCATACTAGATCTGGTCTAGTAGGGCTTGGAAAGCCTGAAAAGAGATGCCCAGAAAAGAATATGATAAAAATCTTTCAAAATTATATGTTGTGCATAGGATCCTTACTAAAGCAGGTGGGTGGAGCATCTCTCGTATGAGGAAAGGCTGAGAGAGCCGGGACTGTTTAGCCTGGAGAAGACAAGGTGTGTGTGTGGGGATCTCATGACTGTGTGAAAACACCTGAAGGGAGGGTGCAAAGAAGATGGAGTTGGGCTTTTTTCAGTGGTGCCCAGTTACAGGACAAGAGACAATGAATGGGCACAAACTGAAACTCAGGAGGTTCCCTCTGAATATCAGGAAACCTTTTTTACTGTGCAGGTGACTGAGCACTGGCAAAGGTTTCCCAGGGAGCTTGTGGGGTCTCCATCCTTGGAGATAATCAAAAGCCATTTGGACTGGGCCTGGGCAAGGGGCTCTAGGTGGCCCTGCTTCAGCAGAGGGTTGGACCAGATGAGCTCCAGAAGTCCTTTCCAACCTCAACCGTTATGTGATTCTGTGAAGAATAAAGGAGCATCCGACAAAGGTTCAGAACAAGTAGAAGAATTTTGTCCTTAGGGCAACATGTATTTAATCTGTGGATGTCCCTGCTTGAGCATATTTTGGTACGTAAAGTTCATGTGGGTTCAAGTGGAGTCTAGACAAGTTCCTAGAAGCAAAAAAAAATCTCAGAAGGATTACATTATATGCAAAGACTTTATCTGTGGCTCAGAAAGTCCCCTGGCCTCTGGTGGGTCAGGGCTGGATCAGGAGCCAGCAGGTTCTTGCCCTGCACTTGCAGTTTCTGCGTTGGTGCCACCTCATGGCTTGCTGCGGGATGCGGTTCCCCTATCCATACTAAACCCAGGCTTTACATCAGTTTACATGATTTGTTTCTCTTTGAGTGAGCTGTTCTTTTCCTTGCTCTTCCCCTCTCCCTCAACTTTTCTTTTCTTTCCAATTAGGCTTGGGACAAAGTCATATAAATCTTTGATGCTTTGTACAGTGGCTGGTAGAATTTAGTACTCTAACATGGGTTGTGTCTGTTTATATTGGTGTTTTATTATGTTGTGGGGTTTGATTTTTTTATTTCCCCCCCAAATGCACTACCATTTTATAATGGCTATAAATAATCTGAAGGATGGAGAAACATTGCTAAAAAAAGGTGCAAGAAATCCTTCCATCTTTCTTTTAGTCTGGTCTGTCTCTCATTATCTCTGTGGTACATTCGTTAGGCTTCTAATGATGTTAATAAGTGCCCAGTATCAAGCGGTCACTTCTCCAAATAATATTTACAAAGGGCTACATTCCCCCAGCCTGGAAGGCAGCCTTTGATTTATTTACTTACCACATGTTCTTCATCTGTAAAACCTGTCAGCCCGTTCTTTTACAGTATACGCCTGACCAAGTAAAAATGAAAGCTCCTGTAAACTACTACATCATAGGAAGCTAGTGCATTTTTACATGGCGGATTTCTGCCTCTGAATAAGAACTGTAAAAGGTTAGTGAGGCCATTCTGTAACCAGATTATTAGGGCTTGTTTCTGGGTCTTTGATGGCTAGTCACTTTAGAGAATTACCACCATAAATATTAGTACTCACTGATATCCAGTTATCCCTGATGCTTGCTGTCCAGATGCCCGAATCTAGCAACAGGCTGTGTGCAGGAGCTGGGCATTCAGTGTCCTGCAAGTCCGGTCAGGGATGCAAATGTGGTGCTGTACTGGAATAGTTGAGGGGTATTACCCTGTGATAAATCTAAGAATATTGTATGGCATCTGTAACAGGACTGTTACATTTTCTTCTATGGATCTTGTAGTCTATCTCAGAGGATCTGTGAGGAAGATGATAATAGAAGACTGGTTACAGGAAGATGGCTGGATTGTTAATACAACCGTTACTGCCAAGCCTTACCCCAAAGTCAGGTAGTAGTTTTGTGCAGAGGTGAGAGGCATGCGATGAACTTTCCTGAGTGAGTTCTGGTGCATTTAAGATGCAACTGTCTCCAGCTATCTGTAACTACTGCCAGGGGCGCGGGGCTTCATAGCAGAGTTGAATGGATGTGTGTGGCTCAGCCGTGCACCTTCACAGCCCGGGGTCTTGGCATGGGCTCGCATACCCTGGGTCTGAGTTCATACATTGTGCTGTGCAGGGGAGTGGGGCAGGTGAGCAATAAGCTGGGACTGGTGCCATGTGTAATCACCAGTTTGTACAAGGCCTGGGAGGCTCAAAAACCACCTGTGGACAGTTACGCAGAAGGGAAAAGCAACCCAACTGGGACCTAGGTTCAGGCCTTATGGGGGTCTGAAGCTCACGGGGAGTAACCAGCCCCATGGAAAGAGAAATGTACTTAGCACTGGTCCTCTTGCCTCTCTTTCTCTGAAATGGTAGAAATTATAATAGTGATTTGCTTTAAGAAGGAAGCCTGGTTGTTGGTTGTGGGTCCTGGAGGGGGGAGAGCAGGCAACAGGTTCAGAGCAGAAGTCAGGAACAGCGTGGGGAAGAGTAGTCTGCACACAAGGGAATAGGTCCCAGAGCCTGGTGTGGGAGAAGGAGAATCGTACAGCTTCCATCAGCACCAAGGGATGTGTGAGTTCCCTGGGGACTTCAGCAGACTACAATCCATCTGTGGGTTTTGGGTAGTTGCTTCAGGGATCACAGACAAGCTGTTGACCTTGGGGTGCCCCAGACACAGGTCTCTGTAAAGCCATTGTGTGGGAGGGCTTGTCCTTTCTTTGGGTTACTTGCAGATGTAAGTGTGGCTGAGGAAAACCAAGGCAGTAAGATCATCTGTTAAAATGTAAAGTTTCAGATATAATGTTATATTGCCGAGGAGTAGTTAAAGCTACACAGTAAGCAGTGGACCATGGTACATCATTCAGTGAGCCTCTAGCAGAGTAGGGAATAAATGTCCCATGGAAGATTAAAATCCCATTGGTTCTATTATCTGTAACCAATAAAGGTAAAAGGGATGTCTATGAGGAATACACAGTTAATATAGCACATTTAGCTTTGTACCCACAAGTGCGCAATTTCTATTTTGTACAAGGCATGGCAAACAAAGCAAGACAAGCTTTGGGTTTTTTTCTCTGGAAGAGTACATGGCAGGGGAGACCAGTGGAACATCTGCCTCTCTGAGGACTTGGAGGGTGTTCTGCATGAATGTTACCTCATTGCAAGGGCAAAGGGGTGTTACACCACCTGAAAAGTTCATATCTTGTCCTGTGGCATTTTAATGGTGATGAGCACAAGTCTGACTATGTAACAGGACATGGCCCAGTTGTGTGGTGGGATGTATACAGGAAGCCCATATTTCCTCTTTGGAATTGCTCCTTTTGTCTAGTGGCAGTCCACGTATTTGTTTTGGGGGACAGATGAGGGTGAAGTTAAGTAGGCTGTGGTCTAGCTTAGTTGCTTAGTTATATCTGATCTAAGCAGGGTGCATGCACCCTGGTGACTGAGGTTCATCAAGAAATGTCCTCTATTGCCTAACATATCAGAAGAATCAGAGTTGTGACTCTGCAGACATGGGAATAGTGCTTTTCCTCGGTATGCAACAGTAATGCAACAGCAAACTTGTTCTTCTTGTGTCTCTCTGCTTCCAGACTGTCACTGGACATGGCACTTCGCAAGCATGCCCACCTGGAAAGTCAGGCAATTGATTTGGTACTTGCACTGCTAGGAAGCTTTTGAGGTGTGCTTGGCAGTGGCATTGCCGAGTAGCTCAGGTCTCGTGGAAAAGTGGGTTCTTGAATTCTTCAGCGCGGAAGTTCCGCCTTTCTATTGTTAAAGTCTTTGTATCACTTGCAGGAAGCAAAGGTAACATCTGTTCCCAGGGCTTCTTTCTTGCACTACCTTTATCTCAGCTTCAGTGGTCACTGTGTTCACTCTCATCCCGTGTGACAAAAACCATTACAAATGCTGCAGTAGGCTGCGTTGCAAACTCTTATCTTTAAAAATGACATTCAGAAAGGTTAATAATTGGAATGAGCTCTGGCAGTTACTAATTAGCACCATTACACAATCAGCTCACATTCTGGCAGCATTAGGCATACTTAATCAGTCAATTATCATTGATCTCGGAAAGTGCTGCTCTAAAGTTAGCATAAGGTGCCTTTGTGAGTGGAGGGAGGGAATTTGACAACACCACAGTGGTCAGGCTGCTGGGAACGTGTGGTTTGAAGGACCAATGTTGTGTACCTGATTGTGACTGATGGATGTGAATTAGAAATCAGATAATATAGACTCACCTTCAAACAGAGGCATAAATAGGTCCTACCACTGTCTCTCCTTGCCATTTCAAACAGTAGGGGCGTTCAGGGAGGGAGCTGACTTTTGGGAAAAAGGGGTTTAATGGCTTCAATGAATTTCAGTTAACGTGATGACTTACAAGCTTTCCAAAGGACAGCTGGAGTGTAAGGCATTTTTTCCCTTGTTTTTATTTTTCTTCATGTGATTAATACTTCTCGAGGTAAGGAAGTTGCAAACAAGATGGGGAGCCATGGGATTTCCCTTTAGAAGTGTTGCATAAAGTGATCTTGTCTCGTGCATCTAAATGTTATGACTACTTTGTGCTCTCAGAAACTCAGCGGTGTGGAGCCTTTGCTGGCTTAGAGTGCAGAGGGAGCCGGCCTGACTGCTGCCCAGAACAGCTATGGTTTTCTAGCCAGTGTTTTGCTCTTCCCAACTTGAGTGTGGGCAGCACATGCATCTCTTCTAAAACCATCTGTTGTTTGTGCTTGGTCAGGAAGGTGTGCAGTGATGTGTGGCCCACGCAAGCAGGGATGGTGGCTACAGTCCAGTGTGTGAAGGAGATTTTCCAGGTCTCTGTATGGAAAATGAATGTGTGGAGCGCAGAGGTGATCGGGGCTGACACGTTGGTCTCTGCTCTTTGTTGCTTCGCTTCTGTAATTCTGTCTCTGTTCAAGATATGGTCTACAGTGCATACAAATTCACAGGGAATTGCATACACCTGGATAGAATGGGAGCATCATCAAGGACATGTTGAAACGTAAGTGGAGTTCAGGATACTGTGAGAGTAAAGAAACTTGTGTAGGTGAAAGGGCCAGGAAAAATGTAAGTTGCACGTGATTCCCCTTTGGAATTTGGCCCAGGGCCTTTGTCTATTTAGGACAAGGAAAAATGTATTGTTGTGATTATTTTGGAGTGCATTTTTAACCTTCCTCTCTTGCCTGCTGCTTATTCTCTGGAACTTTTCATTGTGGGCAAATGATCCAGAAAAAAATCTGGTTAGAATCTCATAGGCTGGGTGCCTCTCAAAATCCTTTTTGTTTCTGTGCAACAGAAATCTGAGAATACACTTCAGGGCCGACTGAAGTCAGAAGTACATTGATTTCTTTCTGAATGTCTGAACTTTCGCCTTTGCTCTCGGCAAAAATCTGCAAGGGGTCTTGGGAGTAGGCACAAGAAAAAACATGTCAGAAGGTCAGCTCTGGCTCGAGGTTTTGCAAAACATTAGCCCAATGCAAAGGGCTTTGTTTGAAAACTACTTTCCCGTACATCTGATACCAGAAGTAGCATAAAGTGAGAACAAGCACTAGCCATCCAGGCCCCTAAAATTTCCTTGCCTGCTATTAAATTTATCTGTAAAACTGTGCCCACATATCGGGAAAAGGCTTTCAGGTTTTTGCTATGTGTATGTACTTTAAAGATTAGTGCTCAATAATTCATTGTTGTTGATGATACAAGCAGAGGGCTGAGGTTCACCTGAGCTGCAAATGCTTCTCAGATGGGTAAAGGAAGCTTGGTAGAAGAAATTTGAAGAATTTGAGCATGGCTAGTGATTGTACAATGATTATTTAACCTGGAGAGAGGAAATATGTAGAAGAACCTGTTTAGATGTAGGTCACTAATGTAGGTTCTGAATTCATAGAATCGTTTAGGTTGGAAAAGACCTTTAAGATCATCAAGTCCAACCATTAACAATTAATTTGGGGGCGGTGGACTAGATGACCTTTAAAGGTTCCTTCCAACCCAAACTATTTATGATTCTAAGGAAGTCAGAATTCCAGGCACTTTTCCAAACTTTGGGTCAAGCCTTGTAAAAGCAATGGGAAACATGTCTTCGTATATTAGGTACTTAGCCCAAGAAACTCTCCTGAGCAAACCCTGGGGCAGCCCTGTGGAAATCTGTGTCTCAGGAGAAGCTGGTAGGAGCTGCTGCTTGGGCTGGGTGCCAAGGCAGAGCTCTGGCTTCTGGGTGCAGATGCGTTACAGAGCTCAGGCAGGGATTTCCTCCCAGAGCCTCCAACAATACATAACCTGGGTGGGGTCTTCTGGAGGTGACAGATGTTCTTTAAGAAATGTGCAAGACTTGGGACTCAGAACTGGTATATAGCTCTGGCGTTCTGCTGGATGACAAATGATGCCTTCTCTGGTGGTAAATGACATCACCTATGAAGTGTGCCTTGGTATGGCAACAAATACTATGGTAACATCTGTAAGTGGAGCTAATTTTAGGAAAGAGGTGCCAGGCTACAGTAGCTCAGTTAAGGAAAAAACAGTTGGACATTTTGTTCTGTAAGTATATAAATATATACAGCACAACTATTCCCCGCCCCCTCGCCCACACCCCAGTATCTATTCTTCAGTTACTGAGTAATTTGCAGCAGTGCAGAAGCAGGTTTTAGGAAAAACCTCCTCAAACCTGAGCATGGATTGCTGGGGAAGGTGGCAAGTCTCCATTTTAAAAGACTTTAGGTACATGCTAGACAGCCTTCTGAGGCAGATGTCTCATTCTAGTTAGTCTTGCCTTTGGGAAGGAGGGAGGGAGAACACTGAAGACTTTTTCTTAACCCTGTTTCTGTGGGAGCCTCCCACCCCTATTCCTTGGCAAGAGCGGCAGAACTCATATTAGAAGCTGAGAGGTTGAATAATTTTTACTTGAGTGCATTCAGCACATTTTTGCATCTTGTGACCCATCCTACCCTGTCTTGAAATGTCCCCATTAGAATATTATGTAATGGGATAGTGAAGCCAGCGTGGAAATTGGACAATGTGCAATAACAAGTGTTAACTTGAGACTGAAGCCGTGCTCTCTGCAGTGCATTTGTTCCAATTTAGATCCCATCAACAAGCGAAATATTGCACTGCAGATGTGCAGGTTGATAGTTTGCATGGGTCTGATGGCTCGAGGGCATGAAAAATTGTGATCTCACCCCTTTGACCTCCTCCCCAACTAATTACACAATGGAGACCACAGAGGGCAAAAATCAGCTAGCTGATGTTCAACCAATGCTGGAAACATGCAAAAGCTGTCAGAGCCAACAATGTGCTGGCTGAGTGGCTGGTGGAAGAGTAAGAAGGTGTGCTTGAAATGTGAATGATCTTGGGCAGTTTTGAATCTAGCTTTTCTTTCTTGAAGAGCCATGAAGCTGTGGCAAAATTGGTGTTTAAACCAAAATGCTGTTGTGTTTGTAAAGCTAGGCAGTGGAAGATTTTTAGACATAATACTAGGGAAAGTGATGAATGCAGGACAGGACACCTTGATAGTGATTTCTTTAGCTCATGGTGCTAGGGTAGGAAGGATGGTGCTAAAAAAGAGAGTCCTCGTATGACCTGGGTCACTGGGACAGACTGTTGCTTTGCTTTCCAGTAGTCACCCTGCTTCATGGAGTAAAAATATCAAGTGATTAATTACTCGTGTGCAGAGCAGGATAGTATCATGGTAAGATAAACTTTAGAGAAAGAATATTTTGACACTAGTCTTCCCCAGAGCAGATAAATTTTGAAAATACTAGGTGACACTCTTGGTGTGATCCTAAATGAAAAAAAAGTTTCTTTAGAAGCAGCTATGTGGATAAACGGTGAAGTAATAACTGTGTCACTGGTGATTCATTGATGTGTAATTATTAAAACAATTCCTAGGTTATAAAGGCAGGAGGAGCATTGTGCTCAGATACTGTGTAAGATGACGAAGGAGAAGAAAATCACTTGTCACAGATACCAAGCAGAGATTAATTCCTCAGACTGATACCTGCTTGATCAAGAGCAAAACTCTTGGGAAAACATCCCACCTTGATTGAAAAATTAGCAGTGATGAAGAATTTACCTCAGCATTTGAGTCTGCTTGGAACCATTGCCCTTCCTGTTTAAAAAAAAACAAAACAAAACAACAGCACCCAAAATAGAACAAGATGCCATCTTACCCATGCTTGAACCTTAATTTATCAGGTTTTGGCTCTTGTAATTTTGTGGACTGGATGGAAACACCCTCTACTTCCCAAGCAGGTACCCACACCCTGGTTAAACACCAGAAGATTTTTGTGAGGCAGCACGTTTTTCCACTCTCTAATGATTCTTGTTTGGGTGATTCTTCTCTTCTCACATGGCACCAAATCCAATGTCCTCAAAATTCTCATGTTCCTGTTTTTAATGTGGGAAGGGAAGTCTCAAGGGGGAACTCTTCATAGAAGATTCATAGATTTAATGTGCAGATAAGAAGTAATGATAATAATCTAGTTGTGTAGTGCGGGCCAGGGGATCTCACTCAATAATTTCTACATTGAGTCCACAGAGTAGTTTGAAGTATTGCTTGTTGGCTGGAAACACTCACTCTTTACTAATACTTATAGTCTTTCAATTATGTGATGTGATTTGCATTGCTGCTAGAACTGCATTTCATTTTTGATGCTGCAGCAAATGGACTCTGGGCTGAGTTGGCCAAATTCAGCGCTGCTGGAAGACAGGCGGGTTTGCTACATGTCTGAGAGCCTCAGCACCTGTGGAATTTCCAAGTGCAGCCATGATTCCTTGATGATGAAAATCAAGCCTTGGAGCTCTTTTGTTCCTCACTTGCCCTTTCATGGCATTATAATTATTTGCAAAAAGAGCTTAGAGCATAAAATTCAGGGGGATGAAATAAAGCACTGGTTCATTCATGTGGATCTCCTTTTTTTATCATCTGCTTTTTTTCATCTTTAAAAGACTCTCGAAAGCAGGGAGTTTTCCTTCTCAAGACTGAAGGTTCAGGTTTGCTTCCTTTCCAACTCGGTCAAAGGCTTTGTGGCTGATGAGCGTCTCCCTGGATGGGTGCAGACAGGCTCAGGCTCTGGGGGTGTGCATGGAGCTGGCTGGTGCCTGAGGAAAAGGAGAATCTTTACTTGAGCTCAGTGCTGCTGTGAAATAGTTTCTTAAGCTTATATTATTGCTTGCAGATACCTCAGATGCAACCAGCCCCAAGGGTGAACAGAGGAGCCAAGGTTCACCTGCACCCATTAGTGTAGATGCATCCATTTGTTGTTAGCGCTGTGGCACATGCTTGTCTCTGTACCATGTGGGTATGTCTGCAAGCTGGGTGCAGCCTCCATCAGGCTTCACATCACCTGGGAGCTGTTATCAAACTGCAAATAGTGCCGAGTGGCCCCAACTCCTCATCACCAGCTAGGAATGAAGATGCTTAGTCCATTGAATGGCAGGTGCTCAGGACACTGCGTCAGCATTGCAATAAGAAGGTCCCTGCAGATGAAGACCCTGTCTGCCTTGGGTGGCATAGGGGCAGCTGTAGGGTTAAAGGCACTGTACTGCTCATGAAAATTGGGTGAGGTGCCCAGCTCCTTCTTTGATTGCTTCTCCTGCAAAAACTCCTCTTGGCTCAAGGGGAACAAAATAAAAATGTGCAAATTCCATGGCTTTGCTCCTCAGTTATGGACTGAAATAGGAGACGGTGAACAGTAGATTCATGTTGGGGGATTTTATTTGCTGTGGGTGTAAGATGAGGGGGGTGCAGATAAAGCATGCAGCTTTTCTACAGCAGGAACTGAAGTACTATTTTGCAAAGGCATAATCTTGGCTGGTTTAACTGCTCTGGCACCAAAAAAAGGGCTCTGGATTTTGGAAATACTGGCTTCCTCATCTTATTAGTTGCCCGAAAATAGCTCTCTGCCCTTTGTACAGACGTTTTAATTTCTCTTCCTGAACTAGGATATTTTATTTTAGCTTTGCAACTGTTTACTTCTCTAATGTATTATCAGGTGCAGTAGTAGGATGCACACTGCACAAAATAAGGCACAGTTTATATTTGTATTGGATTGTAGATCGCCATGCATTAAGGAGAAAAAGCTGTCTTTGATTCCCTGCCGTTAAATACCTGTTATGTTGTTTATAGGGTTTTAAAATCAAAACCTCATCTAGTCATTTCAGCACTAGTCACCTTCTACCTTTCTGCCTCTCAGTAGAGCATTTACAAGTGTTTGTAATGTTGTTTTTTTTCTGCCTAGCAACATTTGTTGCAAGTAGTTTAAGAAAAAAAATGGTTTGCCATCATAAACCCAAAGCTGCAGCAAGTCTTAACAACCTTTAGTTATTCTTCCTCAGAGTTCCCTTTAGAAAGAGCGAGCTATCTAATGTGATAAAAATGAAGACTTGGTGCTATGAAATCTCTGTTTACATTCTGCAAACATGACTTTATTCCATCAGAGTCTTTTTTTATGAAGCAAATTGTGAGATGTCCCTCACTTCCATTCGCTTTGCTGAAATAATAGAAACGATGCCGCGGTGTCTGGAGCTGATTGCTCTGCCCTGCGAGCGAGCTCTGGGGCTGCTGGGTCTGATACTGTATGCTCAGGGAGGGCACAAATGAGAGGCCAGTTCGACAAATTACAGAGAAGAGCCTCTTCCCTGCGTGTTTGTGCTCTCTTCTTGCTGCGTAGGTCTAACCTGACCGGTTAGGTTATGTTGCATTTGAGCGATGAAGTTTCTGTCGCTTTCTTTGGGAGCCAGTTCCATGGCTTAAGTGCCAGAGCTGGCCCTAACTTGAATTTTCTGTCTCACAAGAAAGTGATGTTTCAGTTTCTTTCCTCATCTAGACATCTTGATGAAGTATCTCCAGCCAGCACTACTGATGATTCTGCAAGTTACAGGATTTTACTGACATTTGGCCCAAAATTTCCTTTTTTCTAGTTCCCTTTTCTAGTTTTTTTTTTTCTGGCTGAATCCAGCAGGAATTGGACGAAACTTTTAGACCTTTTCACATTCTGGTGGTTATTATATAGCCCCCCAGTCCTTGCTTTGCCAAATTGTATGCCTAATTATTTTAATCTTACCTGCAAAGAATACACTTCAATCTGGAACACTTAAATGTTTTTATTCTATGAATTTCACCCAAATTCTTGTTCCTCGATACACAATGTGATTAAAACCTGATTTTTGGTTAGTGAATTGAGAATAAATCTGCTGGATTCATTGGAGATCCCTAACACAGTGTAGCTAAGATCTGACTCACATTTGTTTATCTAAGTATGGTTTTCCCAGTACTATATATAGATAGATTTTAGGAAGACAATTTTTTAATATTTTCCTGCTTAGAAGCTGTTGGTTATACAACAGTCAGGGTGGTGGTGGTTTTCATTGAACAGAAGCTTGCTTTCAATGGTTTTGGATTAGTTTGTGTTGAATTGCCAATAATCTGGAAGAAGAAGAAATGTGTCATGGGGTAGAGATGGTTTCAAATGCTGTTTTTGTAGACAAAATGTAGATGGTGTTCTTTACATGATGTCATTTTATCAGAGATCATGTATGAAAGAGTCAAATGGAGTATTTCTTGAATTGTGCAGAGGTTTTTCTTTCTGTCCATTGAAAACAAGTATTGCAAATACACATATTTTTCTTACTACTAATCTCAAACAGACTTGTTTCAATCATTAAGACCCTGTGAATCTTCCCCTGCTGTGCAGTTGGACCAAGAGGTCAACCTCTGTGGGGTACAGGAGCTCAGAAGCCAGTACAGGTGCTTTCAGAATCCTCCAGGGGGGAGGTATGGAAGCTTTCCAACAACTTGAAGATCTGCCTTTAACATGAAACACTTTACATTTTAGTGTCCATCTACTTGCACTAGTTATTCCAGTTTGAAGCATGTTCATTGAAAATAGGGTCTAAATGCCTCATCCCTGGATTCTTGTAGTTGGTATAGACTGAGGAGACTCTTTAGGTGAGGGGCAAAACTCAGGAAAAAAATCTTGGGTTTCTGTGCTTTTCTCATTGGCAATACAGAGACTGTAGTCAGACTATTGCGGAGATGAAAAGTGTTGTATTATTAGTATAAGTGTCATAGGTATCTTAAGGACAAAGCTTATCCGTACCTGTATTTTTCTCAATACAAAGTTAAACATGGACTCATAGAAAGCATTTGTTGTAAAAAGTCCCCAAAAGCCTCACCTCTGCTTCCAAGCCCCAAGTTGGGTGCATTAAAGCTTTAATCTTTCAGTTAATGTCTGCAAGGATTTAATGCTGTCTTACTCGTCTGACTGACAGTTTTCAAAGGACAGCCTCTGATTCTTTCACGGATTGTCAAAAGTAAAAGCTTTTTGCATATTTGATGCTCAGTGTTTATTGCTCAAGTTGTGTGGTTGGTTGGGGGGGGTCACATGCAACAGTTTCTGTAGCGAGATTNCCGTACCTGTATTTTTCTCAATACAAAGTTAAACATGGACTCATAGAAAGCATTTGTTGTAAAAAGTCCCCAAAAGCCTCACCTCTGCTTCCAAGCCCCAAGTTGGGTGCATTAAAGCTTTAATCTTTCAGTTAATGTCTGCAAGGATTTAATGCTGTCTTACTCGTCTGACTGACAGTTTTCAAAGGACAGCCTCTGATTCTTTCACGGATTGTCAAAAGTAAATCCTTTTTGCATATTTGATGCTCAGTGTTTATTGCTCAAGTTGTGTGGTTGGTTGGGGGGGTCACATGCAACAGTTTCTGTAGCGAGATTGGAGGGCTGGAGGGAAGGTGCTGCTGAGAAAATTAATCTCAGGGACAAGGTAAAATGGATTTTAAGAAGAAAGATGTTTCAGGAGACAGATGTAGGAAAACTTAGGACGTTTTGACTGAGATTCTCAAAGCTGCACATTTAAGCTGAAGATCAACTCTCGTTAAGTTCAGTTGGACATCTATATTAGGTAGGTGGCTTTGAAAATCTTTCCCTTTACATACATCCTTTCCTGCTTTTCTGCACAGAGAATATTATCCACAAAAATACATCTGGCTTCCAAATTTTATAGCATTTTTCTTTTTCAGTAAGGGAGAAGGTAGATAAATACATTATTTATGGGATGGAGTAGATATTTGTCCTGTTCAGCTACTAATTGTATTTATATAAATCAGTTAATGAACGTTGCTGTTCTGATGTTCTCATTGGGACTCAGTATATTTTGTTGTATGGGAATATTTGATTAATGCCAATATCTCCCAACTAAGCATTCATACTTGCATCTTTCAAACATCTGAAAAATGACTGCTGGAGATGGAATGAATGTTTGTAAAATAGTAATAAGACTTACAGAGAACAGTTGTTGGTTTTATGTTTGGCGACTAACAGTTTCACTAGAAGGATGATCTGTCATTGCCTGGGACCACAGTCAATAAGAAGGTAGGTTTCTGCATCGTGTATTGCTGCTGGAGATCCTTCTCTGTGGAGATCCTTCTCTGGATTCTAGTTCACCTGTTCCGCAACATGGTAGTTACCATGAATCAGGGCAACATGCTTCTGTGAAAATCCCATTTGGCAAATTTTTGAAAGGGCATCCATGGAGCCAGGAGAGCTGGGGCATAACCAGCTTTGGGTGACACGTGGCAAGGGTAGAGCTTGGTGCTGCACTTGAGGAGCTGGGCTGGAAGGGCTTGTGGTACTTGGTACATGGTTGGGGGCCACCTGTCAGGTTGCATGTCATGGTGGGCATTATGTTTCCCTCTAGATTGTGGAGCAGCCAAGAAAAAAAATGGCTTTTATTTCTGCTAACAGCTTCATCTTGGGAATGGAATAGTATGTGTGCAGAAGACTAAAGGTATCCTTGATTTGGTCACCACTCTGGCACACCTCTGCTTCGTGTCAGTGGTCTCTTGGCTGAGCGCATAGGGGAAGACTGGTGCAAAGTGAGGGAGCTGTTGGGTTGTGGTGACAGTGGTTGCCTTTGTGTTTTCCTCTGGTCCTCAGACACTGCAGCCAGCGTCTCGGTAAAGCTGTACCTGGCACAATGCCCCCTCTGGCTTCTGCATCAGTTTGTTCCTTTCTAGAAAAAAATTTTGTTTCGTCCAAGGGTAAGCTGACGTCAAAGATGCTTTCACTTTTCTCAAAGAATATTATTTTAAAGTGCAAATAATGCCCAGAGCAGGATTTTACTGTCCCCTCCTTTTTACTGGTGACAAGCTGATTATTTTTCCTGCAATTTTTTATTTTCCTGGTTTTGCTGTTCCCCAAAGTTTCAAATGCTATGAAAACTCCCAAGTGGCTTTTGCTCAAATGTATGCAGGTGAGCTTTTAAATGTGAATTGCTTGGTAGATAAATGAGAATCGGTTGCTAAATTTAATTATGCAGTCTTCTGTAATGTGTCTGCAACAAGCATTCATCTTGTGGATAGTAATTATTCTTAGCATGCCCATCTGAGCAAGATTATGCTTCGGTAATTGGTTTTGAATCCTATATCCATTTTATTTTAAGCAGCACTCTCTTTAATCCTTTCTATCAATGTTTGGGGATTGAAGGTGAGGTGAGCGTGTGGCAGGAGCAAGGAATGGATTTCTCTTTTTCTTTGTTAGGATGCTGCCGAGACGACATGGTAGAAGTGGAGGGCGGTTGCTGGCGAGCACAGATGATGACAAACGAGGCTGCTGGCTCGTTTGTTCTGCACACAGATACGCTGCACATTGAGGCAGCCCAGGCGACGCTGTCAGCCGGCAGCTCGTGCAGACCCTCATGCTATTGCTGGCCCTGGGGTTGCAGTGACAGTGGGACTCTCTCCCTCTGGTGACACAGGCAGGGCCACACTGATGACACCGCTGTTACTCATCTGCAATGGAAGTGTGATGATTTCTCTTTGTGGCTTATGTGCGGACCAATGGCCTGGCTGTCTTGGACAGCAGGTGGTCAAATAGCTCTTCATGCTTTTGAAATGGAGGTTATGATTCTTCAGCTAAGTGCCTGAGCTAAGTGCCTGTATTGGACAGATCTGAATGTAACCTAGGGAACCGATTGAGTTGTGGCTTTATTTTCCTTTTCTATGCTGATTTGGTCCTGTTGGTCACACTGGCTATTTGATTTATGCAGATAAGCTCTGCAGATGCTTTCTGCAAAGAGGAATTAGATCTCTCCATGCTCATCTCCTCTTTTCAGTGGGGAAACTGAAGCAGAGGAGTTGACAACAAAATGTTTTCATGACCCTAGGGAGTGCTTCCAGCCAGAGGTAATAACTCTTATCATGGAGGGGGAGAGCGGGGGGGAAGAGTAGATGCTCATGGCCCAATTTATGGCTGCTGGCAAAACTGCGTGTGGAAGCTCTTTGTATTGCCCCTCAGACTCAGCATGATGTAGCCCTTTGCCATGCGTTGTCTCCAATATGTCCATGTACCTCCAGAGATGTCTCCTTCGAAAGCCTCTCTGGTGACCTGCTTATCCTTCCCCGCTCAGCACAGCCCATCTGCTGAGCTGTGTGGAAGGACAGGGAGCAGAGTGCCCTTCATTCTCCCTAACTCCCTACCCTCTGGCCTGTGCAGCATTTATGAAGACACTATACTTGAAGAGTCCTTGTACTGGAGAAACATGGCATCCTTTGCTAGGTCACTCCCCAGAGCAAAGGGCATTGTGTTTACACAGCACAGGCAATGAACACAGCTCCTGGGAGCAACTGAGATCTCCATGGAAAGACTTTTTGCTAAAATCCTCAACTCAGCAGCAAAAAACAAGGTAAGATAACCCCTTAATTCTCTGGAGGCAGACGACCTGCTTGCAAGAGTACCCACACCGCTTACTACTTCCCCGTGCGCTGTGCCCGTGTCTGCTACCAGTAACTAGGATATGTTCAGTCCAAGGCAGGCGTACCCTGAACTAGTTTTGTCAAACCAGATGGATCCAAATAACTAGTTTGAGATCCCTAGTTCCATTTGGAGTCTTAAAGACATGACAGCTGTCACATGTTATTATGGATGAGTGTTAAGGTGGTTTTAATTTTGAGCGGCATGATGCATCTAGCTCCTGGCAAGGAAAAAAATAGCATTGTGCCAGTGAACTTTGCCATCCATGAAAGGTTATTCCTACAAGTGCTGATATTCTATTTGCAGAAAGGAATTTATAATTGTACTTGCTAATACAACAGCAGCAACAACAATGTTTCTATGAAAGGAGTGAAAAGGGAGATTAAGAATTCATGTTTTCTGCTCAGGAGAGGTAAGATGGATACATATTTGAGAACATGGATTTAGCTGTCCACTGTTAGAAATGAGGTCAGGAAACCCTGTGAGTAGAGACTTGAAATAGTCACATTACCATGCAGCATTTCAAAATCAGATTTTAAAAGCGTGTGTGTTTGTTCATGTTTTTTTTTGTGGGTTTCTTTGGTTTGTGGCATTTTGTTGGTTTGGTGTGGGGGGTTTTTGTTTGTTTTTGACGGGTTTTCTTTTGGTTGTTTTTTCTTCTTCTGGGAAGACCAGTGTGATTTTTCACCATTAGCAGCAGGGATCTAAGGGAGTCTTTGAGCTACTCCGAGGCATGCCATGTGTTGGCAGTATCTGCAGAGAGAGGCCAACGGCTTGCACAGACAGAGAGAAGATGGTTCTGTCTGGAGAAGGCAAAACCGTTTTGCTGAGGTTTCTTAAGAGAGTCTAGAAAGAGTAAGAGAACTGTCGTGCTGTTTTGCAAGAACTTTTGGGCCCAGAGACACGTCTTGTCCTCCTGAGTTTGTTCAGTCTGATTTAGTCGTGACTTTTGAGCGTAGTCTGAGTAGAAGACTTCTCTTAGATGAACGAAGGGAGGAAGGCACTGTATTGTTGCCTGGGCCACTTTCCTCTTGATCACCTATTTTTGGCCTGCTCATAATGCTTTCTTGTGTGACACTGTGTGGTGTAGGCCCAGTTGAGAGGGTGGCTCAGATCTGGAAGTGATGGCTGGTGACTGATGAATGGGAAGGGACATTGCTGTTGAGGAAATGCAGTGGTGGTCTGACTGTGTTCTTGGTGCTGCTTTTGGGGAAGGCAGACATCATTGGAAGTCTCTTAGTATGCTACAGGCTTTCTGACAATTATGGGTAAGTCAAAAAGTAGTCAAGGCCCCACGTCCAGAAGATGTCATGGCGTTTAGTTACTTAGTTGTTGCATTAGTTAGTTCTGTTGTTGGGGAAAGCTGTGTTCTCCAAGAGATGATATACTGGAGTGCTCTTAGATGTGGTACCACATTGACTGCAAAGATGTGGGCTCAGAGTAACAGGGTGATTCAGCCCTAGCTTTTTTTCCACTTGTGGGATAGGGAGCCTGAAGCCAAATGTCTGAAAATCAGTGATGTGAGCATGGTCCCTTGCAGATTTAATGAAAAACATTTGTGTCAGTTCCTTGTTGATCGGTCCTGATTCTTCCCTCCCCAGGAGGAAATTTTCATCCTGGGATCCCTGCCTGTCTCATCTTTGGGGTTTGGCAAAAGTTGGATGGGCTTGGGGAGTTATTTCCCACTGAGCTCTGTCCTCCATCTACCTAAAAAAATAATAATAATAAAAAAATTCTCCTTCCATCCGTTTTTTCCTTGTTCTTTGGGGGCAAAACTGACTTTCCAAGACAGAAGATGAATTTGAGATGCTGCTAACAGGAGGGGAGGTAGCTTTCTCATGCAAGTGTGTCTCCAGTAAGGGCTGAACACATGGTGAATGTAGCTGCTAACATTAGGAATAATTGTTAACATCCTGGAGAGCTGTGATGGGGGGAGATAAGGATGGGCATGCTCTGCATGCGATAGTCACACCATCAGCCTTTAGAGCCAGACAATCTTTCATTTTTATTATAATTGTGGCATCTCTTTAATTTCCTTGGCATAATGCACTTAATCCATAATTATAAAATACGCAACTAGCCCTTGGCTTTGCTGTGTTCTCGTAATGTGAGAGTGATTCTGTGTTTTTATTAATTTAACTTTCTACAAGCTAACAGATTGCCATAAAGGAAAACGGAATTTCTCAACCAGTACAGCTAATAGCTGTATTTCAGCAAAGGCCCCATGGTACATGTTGAACAATAACTACCACTCCTGTGCCACTTGCAGTTTTTAATTGAATTTCTATCCCATGGATATCATGTCAAAGCCATTCATCTGCTCCACTAAGTCTTCTGATATTAAACAAGTTCTTCCAAGTTATTATTGTAATACAAATACTGCTCGACGGTTGATTTGCATTACATATGCACTAGTCTGGTGAAGGTAATGCAGTGCAGAAAAGCTTAGCTTGCAGAGGCATGAGCAAGGGAATCGTATTATTATGGATAAAACTATTGTACTGTACCTTTCCACTTCTTTTCTTGTTGGAATGATAGGACCTGCTCTGCCTCTCCTGCTCAGAGTGAGACACTGATATTGGAAAAATTATTGTACAGCTGTGTGATGGTCTTGGAACCAGCAATGGAGACCTGCCTGGTTCATCAAATACTTTGGTCTCCAAGAGAGGGGCTCTTGACCACTACATTTGCAGCACAGCAAAAGGCTTTCTTCTTCCATGGTTCGCTTTATCATCTGTTGATGAAGAGAAGTCACAATGCTTGTGTAAAGAACGCAGGGTGGAACTGGGGCAGAACTGGTAACAGGTCGTATCTCCTAGTTATGTGCATGGAGCAAATAGCTCCTTGTTTCTGAGCTGGTGCTCATGCTTAAAGGCTGTGAGTCTTGGAATTGACCATCCTGACAGGAACTTGGACCAGACTGCCGTGTGGTGGGGTCTAAATAGCTCCAGAATAATAAACTCTGACACCGGTGAAACTGTGCTCTCAGATTCAGTGTGTGGAAGTGAGGGGATCCATGGTTTAGACTTTGCTGTCACCTTAGGTCTGCCCTTTTCTTTCATCTACATAACCTTTTCTAAAAGATGAGTCAAAACACTGTGTTTTGTGGAAAGATGTGATTTCAGCCCCACTTTGTCCCTGCCAAATTCAGAGACTTCTAATGTCTGACAATGTGTTTATGATACTGGAGTATTACAGTCTATGACTAATGAGTCATCTTTGGGCTCTTCTTACTGAATGGTGTCTCTGGCTGGTAGCATAGAGTAGACGAAGGCAGGATGAGGTTTCCATCCAAATCAGGGATAGGATCTGCATAGCTAGACTGTTCAGGAGGGAAGGTCTGGACCGTGTTCGCTGGCTGTCAGTAAAAGAAAGCAGAAGGAATGTCTTCATTCCTAGGCTGGAAATGAAACACTATTTTGCAAAGCTCTTGATGGGAGTTTTCGCACGGGTTGCAACAAGAAGCGAAAGTGTGCCATGCTGAATGTTAATTACACAGAGATTCTAATGTGCAAAATTAAAAGTGGTTTCCTAGCATGTTTCTCCCCTCTCCATTGTTTTCTATTGATAAATATACTAATTCTATTGAGGAATTAATAATTCAGTCACCTGAAAAGTCATAGTGACCCCAAACATCTGGGCTCTGGAGTTGCTACCTCCCAGCTGAAGTCGGGGCTGGCTGTGCTAAGCCGGTCTCCTTCAAGCCTGAGGCACACGCTTGGCTGCACCAGCAGGGTGCAGAGAAGCACTCAAACGACCAGCCTGTTCTTGGTTTGATGTTGTGCAAATACATAAGGGTTGTCAGTGTCTGGCCTTCGGCATATTAATAAGAAGTTCTCAGGAAATGGGAGCTCTGTTGCTCTCTGCAGCTTACCGGTGTGAGGGCAGATCTGTGCGGGTTGCAGGTAGTGTCAAGGCCCCCAGGCTGCTGATACTTCAAGAGAAGTTGATCTCAGTTCTCCAGGCACAGGTTTCAACGAGGAGCCGTTCAGTCTCTTTTTAAAAGCATCATGGAATATAAATTCTCTTAATGGTGTCTAGATTGAGATGACAAGGTCTTAGCTGCACAGTAACTTTTCAGTGGTGTGGGGACCAAAGGGCATTTGGATACTGCTGATTGGGGAATTACTGGAATCTCTTTGACGCATGAAGAAGCAGCTGCCTGAGGATATCCTTGGTGTGCAAGGAACTGCCATGAGAGGTGTAAGCGTTGCTGTAAGGGACAGGGTTTGCTGTATTTGCATCCTGCTTTCTGGATCCAACACCATTCTGGGAGGTTCATAGGACAACCCTAGGTTTAGTGCTCCCTGTCTGGGTCCCAACCTGCTTTTAGTTTCCACTGCCCTATGAGCTATCCAGGCAGCATTTAAAAGCATGTAGCAAAATCCCATTTAGAGCCTGTCTAGAAACCACGATCTGAAAAAAAACTGCCTCTTTATCTTCCTTGTAAGGTTGCAACTCTGATATTAGCTTGTGACAGCAATTATTGATGGTGTCATTAAGGATGAGATCCCATTCCCAGCAATGCATTTAATATTTTCCCCCCCTTTTGCTGCGGGGACACTGATAAGTGGTGGCAGAATGAGATTTCAAAAAAAAAGCGAGAAGGTGGGGGTTAAAGAAGCCCATGTTTATCGTTTGCCATCATCCGTGAGGGAGATTAATTCATGAAAATATTTTGTGTACTAGGGTTATTAAAGTGTAATCTTTGCAAAATAATGACTTGTAGCAAAAAGTCATCATTATTTATTTTCTTCATTTTCAGCATCAGTTATGTAGTAAAGTATGGGCAAAGAAATAACCCCTTCAGATAACACTTCCAACGTGCATTTACTGTTGGCTTGAAAAGACAGCTGCTATTTCACCACGGTACTCTGATTATTACAAATACATTGTTTTAAAGCTTAGCAGCTGTGTAATAGATGCATATGTACATGATGTAATATTTCTTTCTTCATTCCCTCTTTCAATAATCACAGCACTTAAGTCTCAATATGAACTTTATTGATCCATGATTGTAGCTTATTAACATGGAAGCATTCCCTTACATCTGAATCAAGCACAAATAACGTGCGTGTCTAAAATGGAGTCTGGGGAAAGGCATTTTTGACTGCATGGACCATGATAAATAGAAGCATGGACCGGGGGGAGTTAAAGAGGTATTGGGGTGGGGGATGTATGAATTGGGCAAAGCTTGGTTAAAGCTTGGCCATTTTCCTGTAGCAGGAGATCTTCTCATCTGTTTGTTTATATTTTCAACACGCTAAATGATGCAGGTCCACTGTGGTACTTCGTTAAAAGCGGGTGATGGGGCTGTGTGGAGTGAGTGTTCTGAGGAACATGCTGTACTGTATTGAGGCTTCCAGTTTTGGATGTGATAAGTAGTTTCTTTTGGA
Source organism: Anarhynchus alexandrinus (assembly GCA_008711295.1). NCBI lineage: Eukaryota > Metazoa > Chordata > Aves > Charadriiformes > Charadriidae > Anarhynchus > Anarhynchus alexandrinus. Next base: position 2,333,661 of record VUYV01000011.1, on the reverse strand, counting down.
CATATACTAGCTGAGGGTCTAATGTTAAAACACGAGCAATCAAGCAGTGTACTCAAGGCAGTGGTGCGAATCCAGCAGGTCTCCTGTCCAGATGCCCTCCCAGGGACCTTCTAAAGGCACAGAGGTGGGGGAAGAAAGTCCATCTGCTCTGAGCCGTTGGCTACTCATCACTGCCCTTACTCTTTGCAATAAACTGCAGAGATGCACCGCTTCCCCTACGTGTTCTTATGCTCAGCGTGTCTGTGCACTGCTCACTGACGTCTCAGTCATGACCAAATGCTTTTGCTAGGAATTGTGGCACTGTGTGAACCTTCCTCTTTTGTACCCATATTTCATTTTCTCCTCTGTCCTCAGAGTAAAACCTGTAGAGACGTGCACAGGCAAGTCTGCAGAACTGCCCCTCCACCGAGCTGCTGATCGGGTCCTTGTTGACTGCAGGGGGCTTATTTTCAGAGCATTACTATTCAGCCTGCCGGAAGATTCATTCCTAGAATGTTAAAGCTGATGTTAAAACAAACCACGTGCCTTCTGGTAAGGCAGCTAAAAAGGATAAGGAAATGGCCAATGATGAGCTGCCACTATTTCCTAATTAATCACAGGCTATTGCAATCTACCTGCTAAAAGATGGGCAGCCCTTTATGCTGACATTATCCCTGGGGGTCTTAATGGTGCCCTCCAGGAATGTAGTATCATGCTTCATTTTCTCATTGGCTTTTGAAGCATCAGGCTGACTAGGGTGAAGAAAAAAAAGCCATTTCTCTCCTGGTCTAAATAACATCACTGAAAGAACTTAAGTGCCACTGCTTGAAAACTGTCCAGGGGCTGTGAGTGAACCATGCTGGGTTAGAATACAGTTAAAGATACACTGCACAATTTGAGTTCTCCTCTAGTTTTTTTTGAAGCGCAGATCCATGGACAGTGCTGTCAGAAAAATGAGCAGCAGTTGGTTCATCAACAGGCAGATATCCTGAGTGGGACTGGAGCCCAAGTTCAAGTAGAAAGCATGGCCAAAGGCCCAAAATGTGCTGAGTCAAAGACTTGAGTGCTGGGAGAGACAATTACATTGATGGACTCTGAGCTCTAACATAGCACAGGGCACGGGACTTCACACAGTAGTCCAATCCATCTGTCGTGGCTAAGAAAGCATGGATCTCAGTTTACAGTGTGAAATGTTTGCATCTGCGTGAACCTTTGTGGGAGAGGCAGTACTCCAACCTACGTGGTTGGAACAACAGCAAACTATATCATCATTTGTAATGGGCAAAAAGATAACAACCAGATAAGAAGTCTGTGGCAAAGTAGGAACCTTGCGGGTCTCGCAAGATACCTTCCAATGCCTGTAGTACAGCAGAACTCTTTCTTCAGTGAACCTCACAGCCTGCATCTTGGGTGTTTGTGTTTGATCCTTTTCATAAGTAATTAAATTATGATTAAATCCAAAGACATAAAGAAAATCCATGCTGTGTATAGAAAAAGGACTTCAGCATCTTGGAGCACAGGCAACTTTCCCCTTCCGTTTGCATTGATAATATGCAGGGTGCTTAGCTCTTCATAAACTCCATTTAGGTAACAGTCATGAAGTTAACATGAGTAAGAACCACATTTTCCGCACACTGCTTAGGAGCAAAGGCATAAGGGTTATTTATCCGTGTATTTCAGGGCCTACACAAAAATATTCCTCATCTGATATCTGGAGGAAATATCATTTTGTGGTGTAGTACTGGAGCTAATTCTCAGTTTGGAGAAGTTTAAGTTAGCTGTTTCTGACTGATTCTTGAGACAGCCTATCAAGCTAGAGAGATGACGGGTCCCTTCAGTGCTTCCTTTTCCTTCCCTGCTTCTCAGCCTAAGATATCCTCCCTCACGAGTCTGAAGGGGTTGCACACTTCCTTGTGCTGGGTTTACTATTCCTTCATTAAAATGACAATCACCCAGCCATCTCCTGGGGAAACTTGCTGAAGCTGATTGACTTTTCAAGCTGTTCCCACTTTATTGATCTTCTGTCTGAAAACATTCCAACAGGTTTATTCTCCCAAGACAAAGTATTTTGTGTTAGATGAGCTTCTGTGTGCCGAGCGCAAAAGATGACAGGAAAAGGAGGCATTTCTGGGTTAAAATTAAGGTTGAACCAACTGTGGTTTGAAAGATATTGGGCAGTGAGATCTCGGGGCATAATAGCGCAGGAATGATCAATTGTGTGCTCTCTGAGCTGCCCACAACTCACAAGCAGTTGGTGGGGTAGAAGGGGGATCCTTGTGTTGAGCATCTACCATATAGATCACAATCCTTTATTAACCTTGATAATAAACAGCAAGCTTACCTCTTTGGAAAGTCTGTATAGATGCAAGCTAAGACCTCAGTGTCTGCATTTTGAAGACATGTTAACGAGAACTGAGAGTGTTAATCCTGGTGCTCAGGGAATAAGTACGACTGACACTCAACCACTGCTAGTATGAAACACCTAGATGCACTGTAGCACTGGATTTAACTGTGTTATGAAAGGCTCAATCCAGCTGCTGCTCTGACTTGCCCAAGCCAAGAAACTGGGTGACAGGTGACCGGTTTCTTCCATTTTTGCACTTGCATCCCTGCCCTTATATTTCTCAACCAAAATTCTTTTCTCTGAGTAACTAGGAGAGGATGTAGTGGCATACCCTGACTGTCTGGATGAGAAAGGAAGAGAGTCATTTGGGACCGTTCAGAACAACCTTAGTTTATTGCCCAGGGACCCGTCTGTATTACCAGGCCACCCTGCAAAGCAAGTGGTGCAACCTCCATAAAGGCATTGTCAGCTGTGTAATCCAGCCTGAGAGCTCCTTCTGTCTTCTGAATTATGATGTCTGTGTTATGGGATGCTCAAAAATGTTAGTGTACGGTTCAGAAGGCTGGGAGGGTTTGCAGGCGCTGTCGTGGATATTTCAGTGGTGACTGGAACAGGTAAGCCTCAAAGGATTCAGGAATGGGCTGACTTTGTCTTGTTTTATTTATTTATTTATCGTATTGAAAGAGAGCTTGTGCTGGAGACTGTTCCGGTGGGAAAATGTCATTGCAAAAAAGGCTGTTAAGAGCAATATTAGCCTGAGACTTATTTGTGTTCTTTTATGGCTCCAAATTCTCTTTGCTTCTTAAGAAAACCAAACTTGCACTATTGCTTTGTCTTGACCATGCAGGTTTAAGCTTCTGAAGCTTCTTAGAAATGCAGAATTCTCACAAATGCAAAATTAGGAAATGCTTGTAAAATGCTAAGCATCCTCTTGTTAATGCTGCTGTTAGTCTGTATGTTTATAGATATACATAGGTATAGCGAGTCCTGACCTTTATTGTGTAAATTTGTGTAGCTCTGCCAATATTATTCATTCACTCGAATGTAATAGGGTCACATTGACTTAAACTAATTAGGGATCTGGTGCTGTCTTACTAGCTGTAGAAAAGTAGCATGTCGAGGTTTTCAGTCACGTTGTGACTGGAGGTAAAGATAAGTTTCTAAGTCTAGAAGTGACTTCTTGCATTGTCAGTCCTCAGCTGTCCCAGGTGGCTGCATCTCATGAGCTTTTTAAGAGCCAATCTTTTCCCAGGAAGCTAAATTAACTAAATGGGAAACTGGAGTGGTGAGGAGCCTCGCCTAGGGTCAGGCAGGATTTCTGTGGTATTTATGTTCAGGCTGCTGCTGGAGGCAGTAACCTCTGTGGGCCACAAGTAGGGGAGGTGCAGGTAGACATAAGGCTTGTGGGAGGGGGGTCAGCTGAGGTAGGGAGTGGAACGTGTTGCAGGCTGACTGCAATAGTTGGTTTGGGAATGGTCTGCAATTTTTAACATTTGTGTCTAAGGTACTGGACTAAACTACCTCCATTGCTGCCCAGCTTTTTTTTTTAATTATATCAGTTTTGCAAAGATTTGCTAATAGTTTAAGTTAACATGCTTTGTGTTACATTAGAGATGATTCAGGTTCATCTAATGTCCCACAGTACTGCCTACTACTGATCCCATAACAAGCAGACAGTGTCAAAAGCAAGTTTCTTGTAAACCCTGGGCACAGCCACCATCCCAGGGGGCATGAGTAGACCCTGATATTGGTATCCCCAGCTGGGAAACTGAGATTTGAGTCACCTGTCCCCCTCCCTGAGAAGGGTGAGGTGACCTACTGTCAGAGTAGTTTGTATTGCCCAGTGAGTGCTTATTCTCCGAGTGGTTGGAAGGACTTCTTTGACATCCATATCTAGCACAGAAATACAGAGGTTAGTGCTGGGGCAGTTCCATACTCTTCCCTCGACATTTTGTTCAATACCCATTTACGAGGAGTTCCAGTTTAAATGCGCCTACTAGCATGGATGTTAAACTGAACATCTACAATTCCTTCAGAAAATCCTACATTCAAAGCACTTTCCTTTTGCTACAAAATAATGCAAATTAAAATGATTAGCTACTTAAGAGAATTGTTACAGAAGCAATTTTAGCTATAGTAATAAAAGTAGAAAAGGGCCTGGGAAGGGCCTTGTTTCTAATTAATAATCTAATTAATATCTGATTAATTAACGAGGCTTTGTCATCAAAGATGCCTTTTATCTTTGAGGCTGTTAAAGTGTCCTTTAGACCAAATTCTTGAATCTGTCTTGATAAGGCCATCTTTGCTGAGTCAGTCAAGTGCTTGGAATCAAATCAGTATGCTGTCTTATCAAGGATGCATAAAACACCTTTTTGGAAAATTAGAATACATCAGAATCAAGAACATGATAAATATGTCAGATCTTTTAGACAGTACAAATGGGAAGTGAGTAATGATGAGATATAGTTCTTCAGAGTTTTACAAAGGTAATGCTTTTACATAATGAATGCTTTTACATTTTCGCTGTAGTGAAATGACCAGAGCAGAAAAAAGGAGAAGTCTTTGTGAAGCCAGACTGTCTCAGCTCGAGATTGCCCCTGTTTCATGGCAACTGAACTGTGTCTTGGGTGGTGTCCGCAGGGATGCGGTGTCTTAGTCTCAGGTCAGAAGCAGTAAGATAATGATTCAGATGCTGATGTCCTTGCTGAAGCTGCTGATGTAGATATTACATGCTGCCTGTAAGCTTTCATGTTTGTGCTTCTGTGAGGCACAGTTTCTACCAGGGGGCATCAACTTTGCCTGGCCTCAATAAGGATTGCCAGCAGGTCATCAATGGTGTAATGGGGCAAGCGTGTGGTGAAGGGAAGTGCTAATCCCAGATTTTGAAGAGAAGCCATTTCACATTTCCTCATGTCTTTGTTTATATTCTTGATTCTGCCAGCAACCGTTGGGAAATCATATCACGTTTCTCTGTTTATCTCTGCTGTCTTCACTTTGCAATGCTGTAGAATGTGTAAGGCACAGTGGAGTCCTGATATTGTTTGGCACCTACTTCTAGTAGTAATTCTCATACGCATCCCTACAGAATAATAACATTTAAAACATAGAGCAGTAGCACATTACAACAAATGATGAACTTTGGATCTCAGCTGGGATTACTGAGGTCCTTCTCTTCATTTGTATTGCCAGCTTAGTGCGTGAACTTATCTAATCCATTTAGTGTAAGATACACCTTGCCTTGTGCTAGCCATCGAAGAGTTGTGTGTGTGTGTTGGTTGCTCGGGTCTCCCTTTACATTGAAGGGAGTAAGACACCTTAAGAGAGCAATACTTCCTGACCTATTTTAGGATGAATAAGTCATCCTCTGAAGTTAACAGTATCTGTCTATAGTTAGAGGGAAAATGTGGACAGGCTTGGGAGCTAGAGCTAAATAGCTCATTTGTAGGTAGCTAAATTTAAGATGAGATAAACGGCCATGGTATAGAGGTGAGTCTTGCAGCTGGGGAAGTAGAGTTATTTTAGTATCACAGTAGGAGGCACCAATCTTTGTTGCTTTACGGCCTCCTTATTGTGGGCTATTCTGCAGCAGAATATAAAGTGATGCTTAGTAACCACTACACCTGCAGCCTGCTTGCTTTGATCATGATCCCAGATTCTCCAAAAGCAGAGCGTACTTTTGCCATAGGCTTTTATAGTTAAGGTTCTTGCCTGCCATGAGGTGTCTCCTGGTTCTGGCGGGGATAGTGTTAATTTCCCCAAGGATCTGGCATGGGACACAAGTATTCCATGCCATGTGAGCCATGCCCAGTCTATAGGGGGCAGCTGGCCAGGGAGGGGGCAGGAAGACCCCACTGGGAGCAGGCTGGGGCTGCCTGGGTTGGGGAGGGGTGGTACTGTAATCGTGTTTGTACATTCTTCTATCAGTGTTATTGTTGTTGTTCTTTTCTCTTCCCTTTGCTGTTCTGTTAAACTGCCTTTATCTCAACCCGCGAGTTTTGCCTTTTTCTTCTGATTTTCCTCACTTCTATGGGGGTGTTGAGCAAGCAGTCGTGTGGTTCTTTGCCAGCTGAGGCCAAACCACGACAGGCATTAGGATCTGTCAGTTTGGTTTGTTTTTCTCTCTACTTCAGAGGAAAGATTTTGCCATCCTTCAGCAGAACCAAATTGGTGAGACAGCTTCAGAGCTGCCTTTCACCAAATCTGTGTCCCGCAGTAGCTGAGGTATATTGCCTCTAAAAGTCCTAGAGCAGGGAATGTCAGACTCTGATGCTTATTGTGGTTCTTTGGTTTGACCTGGTGTCTCCTACTTCTGCTTTGCCAAGCATTCCTCACTTTCTCTGCCATTCTTTTTCTGCCAGAAAACCCATTTCCTGCAACCCACCCCACCCTCCCTCTTGTGTCTCAAAAGAGGCCCTTGCTAGTTGGGGTGGTTCTATGGTTTATTTTAGATCTGAAACTGCTTCTGTCTTTTCACAGAAATGGTGTATCTGGAGGTAAGGTAAGGCCTGGGTGCAGAAGAGAGAGGAGGTTGGGAAAAGACAGCCTGTTTGCTGCTGGTGAATGCTGTTTACCCGCACAATGGCACGTTGTTCTGGATAGTCAGTGATTGCTTGGGGGTATGCAAAGCACCACTGTGTTCCTACAGGACAAGTATAACAAGAGTCATGCAAACATACGGCTTTCAAATTAGTCCTCACCATCCCTGTAGGCTAAATATACAAAAACTGTATCTCCAGAGACTGTTTGTGCCCATCTGAGTAGTTATCTCTACTAAGGAATGACTGGTGCGAACAGTCCCCCTGCCTTGTGGGATGGTGATCAAGTAAAATGCTGATGAGCAATCAGCCATTAGAAATGTGACTGATATTCACATCTCCTGTGCTTTATTGCCTGGAAATCCAGAGGTGGAATATTCTGTATCCTTTTGTCCAACCTCTGAGACATCCAGGGTCCTCCCAAAGGCTCATATTGAATAAACAAGAGAGAATACCTTTCCTCTCAAAAATAAAAAAGAAGAATCTGCAAGAAAAACAAAAAGAGGAAGCCAGTGTTCCTAGTTAGCTCCTATCTCTTTCATTTTGAACTGCGAATCACAATGACTAATGCATCATGGCAGCTCATTTTGCCTTGCCAGTCTCCACTGTACATTATAAATTGAAATTTATCAACAAAGGTCATCTTCAAGTCTTTCGGATGTTTGGTGACGGCAATTATCATTAATCAAAAAAGAAAGGGGTTTGAGGAAGGGTATCATAATAGACATTGGGGTGGGTATTCTGCTGTTTAGATGACATGCAAACTAAAAGGAAAAAAATTAATTTTTCAAGAGAAATTACCAAAACTATGATCTGCTTGAACTTCTTTTTCCCCAGTGGGATCTCTGGTTTTAGGTACTTTTGAAACTTTGTGGAACTGAAAGTCCCCTAGAACTGGTGGGTTATGGTTCCAGAAGTACTGAGAATGTAAAACCTTGTGTATGATGGCAGAAAGCGGTTTTATTTAGGTCTTTTTAAATACTCTGGGGTTTTGCTGTTATACTTGGCTAGTTGGTTTTTTTTCAAGAAAGATCTTCTGTTAAAGATTAGTCTCTGAGGCATCCATGACAAAAGATGTAATTGGACTAGAAAGAGTAGTCATAGAATGATCAGAGATATGAATAGGTTGTACAAGGAGCGGCTAAATAAACGGGGAGTTGTCAGGCTGGGAAAAAATATCTGTAGGGAATATGACAACAATCAGTGAAATCACAAATGGCAGCGTGGGGCTCCATGGTTTCATACTTGCTAAGTGGTAGCAGTGGGCTCTGAATTATATTATCAAGTTAAAACGAAAGGGAGCGTCGCTTCATACAGCTCATAGTTGTGGTGTTTATTAACATGTGATAATGAAGTTGCCAAGTTTCCTGCGGGATTAGACAGATTTATGGAACTAAAAGCCCTCTGATGGCTCCTGCACACAAAACCATCACCTTCAATTTAGGAAGTTAATGATATTGCTGTAGGCTGGGAAACTACCAGGAAGCAGTACCACATGCTTTCTCAGTTTCTGTTCACTTCTCCAGACTTTCTTTGTTGTCCTTAGTTTTCTTTAGTGGGATGGGGACAAAGGGAGGCAGTTGTTTATGTTTGTAGTTGTAAAGTATTCTGACTCTGTATTTATTACACTCTAAAATCATGGTTGGATAAAAGCAAGCTCTCAGCACAGCAAGTGCTATGTTCTGCCAAGTGAAAGATTCAGAGTACAGATACTTGGATTTCGTTGGTTAGCAGGTAGGCACAGCTCAACATGGCTGTTGTTTTTTTTGTTTAGGCTTTTTATTTGTGTTTGGTTTTTTTTTTTTCCTGGTGGGTTTTTTTGTTTATTTGTTTTTGTCTGGGTTTTTTTTGGTCAGAAAAAAGTGTCCTCATGTGTGACCAGGTCAGCCAGAGAGGCTTGCACTGGTAAGAGTGGATCTTTCTGGGAACTGCCTCATTGTAAGTGAAATTAGGCTCCACTGTTGCAGGCTGGGAGCTGGACCTGGGCTCCCCTGGTTGCCTTGAGGTTGGGAATGAAATAGTCCTGGAGAGGGTGAGAAGGAGAACCGGGGGAGCTGAGCTACCAGTGACAGGTGGCACCATTTCTGTTGCTTCTGGGGGAGCATAGAATCGTGTAGGTTGGAAGGGATCTTTGAGGATCATCGAGTCCAACCATCAACCTAACACTGCCAGTACCATCACTAAACCATGTCCCTAAACACCACATCTACCCATCTTTTAATCGCCATCCAGGGATGGCGATTCCACCATTTCCCTGGGCAGCGTGTTCCAATGTTTGATAACCCTTTCGGTGAAGAAATTTTTCCTAATATCCACCTTAAACCTCCCCTGGCGTAACTTGAGGCCATTTCCTTTGGTCCTATTGCTTGTTACTTGGGAGAAGAGACTGAGCATTGCTAGACTTGCACCCATTCCCTGCTTTGGCAGCGATCACCCTGCCTTTCCAGAGCTCCAGCTGGGGATGGATTTGCTGCAGGGCCAACTCCATGTTTCTGTCCCACGCATGTGGCTGCCCAAGGCACACTCTGGCTTTGTCTGGGCTCATGAGCAGCCCTAAGAGAGGCAAGGTTGCTGCTTCTCTCTTTTGTATCTAAACATCAGAAATGCTTTGGGAGTGGAGGATGTTCAGCCGCCACCAGCCATACTCACCAAAAGCCAGGAACTAGTCTAAAATGTTCAACAAGGAAAAAAAGGAATAATCTCAGAGAGGCTGGGCCAGAGTGTGCTAAATGCCTGATATCCTTTCAAAGAGGAGCAGCCCTCTGCCCTGCCTCTAAGTTAGTGGGACCAGCTTCCCACATGGTGCCTGTCTGGTTGGCCTGGTTCCTGATTTAGGACTCTGTTGGTGCAAAGCAGAGTGGTGGGGTTAGTGCTGAGCTGACTTTTTCCCGAGTGCTGAACCACCTACAGTCACTAGGGTAGCTGGGCAAAGGGGTTTACAGTTGGGGCTACCACAGGGGGTGGTCAGGCTGGACTCTGACTCAGTAGGAGTCTCTCCTCAGTGTGTCATAGCTTCAGAAAGGCCTTTATCTCAGGGAGGATAATTTGAGGGGGAGGAAAGGGGAAGGGGAGAGACAGAAACTAATTGTTTCACAAGCAATGGAAGTTTGGCAGCCTGACTTCTTGTGTTGTGCAGTGGGGTTCTTTGTAGTGTATTAATATGTGAGCTGTGTTTGGATGTTTTCCTGCAGCTGGATGTTCAGAGAGATGTGCCTGCTCTCATGTCTCATGGGATTTGGTTTCATGCTGCAGCTTTTCTCTGAGCGCTAATAAGTTTGCTCTCCTTTTGCTGGCTGCTGGTTTTCATGAAACTTGTAGAAACTTTGTTCCTCTCGGGTTTTTGTTTCTCTGTCAAACTGGGAGAAAATTGGCCAATGGGTAAAAACAAGAAGTTGTTTGGGGGGTATGGAGAGACAGGCACACTGCAGGCAGACGGTTTGCAGCAGATGAAAAGAGAAGCAAATGTTAATCTGGGTTGCGTGTGTTCCTGTTGCTCTCTGAAGTGCACAGAGAATTGGGATATTCTGCTCATTTAAGCAGAGCTGTGCCCCACACAGTTCTCAACGTGGGGCTGCAGGTGTGCGTGTAGCGGCACTCTGATCTGGAGATGAATGCATAAGCTGTAGTATTTTAGGAAAAAGGCTGAGAATCTAAAATTGAAACCATACCTGCTCCTTTGGCACACACAGCTGGGGAGAGTCAGAGGCGCAGAGGGGAAACCCCCTGACAGCAGAGTCGGTGGCACACGTACACTCCAGGAGGTTGACTTGTCCCTCCCAACCATCCGGTGCCAGCATTTGCAGCTCTTCTTCTCCTGAGAGACTGATACATATTTTATACCCATCTCCATAGCTGAGTAGCTGAGACTGCAAACAAACAAAACCTCCTTCCTCTGTCTGACGGAGCTCTGAGAGGGAAACCATCTGAGGGGAGGACTCTAAAACCTATTCAGGTGGCATTCTCTCTGCCTCTCCACACCTCTACTTCATATCCCAGGGATGAGCCAGTCTTATCACAATATTAAACATGGATTTTCTTAGCTCTCAGTGCGCTGAGTTATGAGCAGGCTTGGCAGAGAGAAGCTTCTCTGCCTGGGTGTGCCCCTGGAGCCCTGCTCTGCCAGACGCTGGGACAGCATTTGCAGCAATGGTTAAAACACATCACGGCCCCCTCAGGGAAGGGCAGTGGAATCAAGCAGGTGATTTTCTTTCCCAAATGTTTATAATAGAATATGATTATGGGAGAATTTGCAGTCTCCCAATAAATTAATTACATTATAAACCTTGCTTTTCCAAAGGGAATATGCAGAATTTGGTGCCACAGCCTGTTTAAGGAAAGCCCATGTTTATTTGATTATATGAACATGACACTTGCATTGGACTGGATCAAATCTTTCTTCATGTTAACCAAGACTAGCAAAGAGATTCTTCCTCGTGGCTGGTACGAACTGATAATTATAAAAACCAAAAAGCTGAATTGGAGTAGACAAAAGTCCATTCAAGACTGAACTACCCCTTGAGTTTTATTGCTTTTCACTGTGCAGCCTTTCTTGGGGTATTGCCAGCAGCTTGGTTTGCAGGATAGAGAGGACAATGAAATGTTGTAAGATCAACGTATAAAGACATGTGGGACAAATTGCATGGACTGAGCTTTTACAGGCTTTGTATCTGTAGTCAGAGTCCATTCCACATTGTGACAGTTTCTGCGCTACCAGCGGTGTAACAAGGTGCAACAATTTGTTTTATGAAAGCATTGTTAATAACACTTTCATGTATACGTGTGTACATGTGTGTGTGTATAGGTGTGTGTGGTTAGAAGCAGTCTGCTAATATCAACTTGAGGCTGAAGGCAATAAGCACCTTCCAAGATGATGAGACTCCCGTGATGGCTTCAATGGAGCAACCCACTGGAGAACCAGCCTGGCAGGACCAGTTGGCCATAAAAGGCACAAGCAAAGTTAAAGCAGGCATTTGGGGTATGACTCATGGAAAGGGTCTTTTGTATCACTGAGTTTTTTGTTATTTTGCTATAACTACAACCTTTCTTCCATTCCTTTAGTAACGTGCTTTGAAGTGGATCCTATTCTGACGAGAGAAATGGGAGAAAACATAGTATCCCGTCTGCTTGTAGCATCAAGCAACTGTAAGGACATGTGGGCTAGTTAATTTGCAGTTAGAAGTCTTTGACTGCAAAGTTAAGTAATTAGTAAAGGAGAAGGGTTCAAGTTAATATTAAAAGCTGAGCCAGAACTGTTCTGTTCTACCTGTGGGTCACATCTCTTCAAATGTTCAAGCTTGGATTGCTAACATTAGGCCGCCAACGTTGTTGTTGTTGTTGTAAATACTTGTTTGCAAGTTACGCAGCTTGGTGGTAAGGGTTTAGCAGGTTTGAGTATCGAGCCATACACCAGATGATTATAGAAGCTGAAATGGCTAATTGTAGATGCCTGCTTTTGAAAAAATGAACGATTACCTATGCAAGCTTTCAGTTTCTTCATCTCTAGAGTAGAGATAATATTTCCCAGTATGGCCCTTGGGACTTTGTTAGCTTGAATGGATTAACACGAGACAAAAGCTTCAGGTTCTTTGGATAGGAAAGAGCTATGGAAATACGGTATATTATTGTGATATCCTTTGAGACTTTTCTGTGAAGCCAGTGGTGACTGTCATGATAATAAAGAAAGCCTTAGAGAAGCTAACGAAATAATGATCCTACTTCCTTTCTAGCTATTCTTTGAAAGGGCAAATGCAATGAGTGATAATGGTTTAATGAGAAGGAGTCATTAGGGCATCCAGCCTGCATCTTTAGAAGTGCAAAGCATTTTGGGAGATCTGAAAATGACTCGGAGAACAAAACCAAAGTAGCTCTGTCAGAATATTAAACTGTTATTTGTATTCTCTTTGAATGCTGATTGAAACCAATGATCTCTTTCCCTGGCTGGTGGCTGGTACGTGTGTAGTCACGAATGTGGCTTGTTCGGAGCTTCAGTACTGTTGGAAGGGTGAGATCAAGGCAATAGCTCAGTGCTTGCCCTCTGTGTGTTACCCTCTGCTTAGAGCTTAGTGTTACTTGAGGATTCCTGACCTCTTGAATTTGCATGTATAGGAGACCTCGTGTAGTGGAATTAATTGGCCTGGATTATTCAGTTTTATTAGTCAAGCTGCTTCAGTTTCAAGCTTGGCTGGAGGGGGAAAACTGCTAGGTTTCTTGTGTGGTATTGATACCTAGCGAGACAAGAGCTTTCAGATTTAGGATCCAAGGATGGGGAAGTGCTATGGAAATACAGTACATTATTGTAATATCCTTTGGGATGCCTCTGTGAAGCCCAGCAAGTATCAATACTATGCAGTAGTACAAAAGAGTATTACATGTAAATAGAGCTAGTACTAGCTCTATTTTAGTATTAAAGAGCTAAACCAGAACACAACTAAGTTGTTTAAGACTTGAAGCACCTTTGACTGCTGAGTGTTCAAAGGAGGAAGATTGGTTCAACCCATTTAAGGAAAGAACCAGTTTGCAAAACATATAGGAATTGTGCTTAAAAGATGCACAGAAGCAAATGTGTTGGAGGCACATCAGTGATAAAACAAGCTTTTGACTTCATGGGCTCTACTACTTGGAAGCCTGAAACCAGCCATCTGGTTTTGTGGCATGGCCCTTTAAGTGTTGTTCTGGACTCCATTAAGCAGCAAGGAAGCCAGTGGAGCTGGATACCAATTCTGGAGCTGCTTAGTTTCTGCAGCCACTAGAGGGGGAGCCTTGAGGCACTGGGTGCGGTGGCACTGTTCACTCTGATGCCAGAAGGGTGACTTGGGCCAGTTCTCTGCCGGACAGACAAGGAGCAGAGGATTGCTCTCAGGCAGAACCACAAAGCTGCAGATGCTGGAGGCTTGCTGAACTTAGAAAATCGGAAAATTACTGGAGCTAATTACTGGGACAGGTGCTGAATTGCTACACGTTCTCTAATCATCTGTTTGCTAAACCCCATTATTAGAGAGGAGGGCAGGGGCCATGAATTCTCATCTTAACAAAATCATAGGTATGTCCAGATAGGCTTTTTGGGAGGTTCTTTCCTTGTCTGCCTGATAAGGACTGTGTTTGCTCTGTCCATATGACAGAAGCTGTGTAGGGTCAGGAGCCAGGCCCTCCCCGCTGGTTGGATGGGGTGGGTGGGCTTTTCATGCAGGCTGTGACACCCCTCCTAAAGCAAAGCTGGTCTCGACCACTCTTCAGGCGTGGGATCCTGTACTAGGTAGCTGTTGATTTGTTCTGGTAGGAAAAATCTTGTTTGTTAGGAGAATCAGAGTACGAAAAACGCAGAGAAACAAGTGGGGCAAAGTGAGGCTTCAAACATGCCCACAAACGAGGAGGAGGAAGCTACAGAAAACCCTCTGTGACGAAGCAGCCCTTTTCCCCAGTCACGAATGGGTAATGCCACCCCCAGATCATCTGCTCCTCCGGGTGGGATTTGCTAGTGTAGGGGCCTGAATCTGTCTCTGTAACTCAGAAAAATTAAATGCCTGGCACAAAGTAGGATGAGGGTGACTGAGGACTCAAGATGCCAGTTTAGGTACATTTTTATCTAGACATGAGTTCAGCTGTTACAATTCTGTGCCACGTTTAAATCTCCATCTCCAAGTCAGAAATCAACCTACTTAAATACAATTGTTGATGGGTTTAATTTGGATTCTTCTGTTGGATTTCTCTGAAAAGAGAATCTGTGCTAAGTGTGCTGCTGAGATCAGAGTCCTCCCCGGTGGATATCATTTGCAGTCCCACACTGGCACATGAGAGCAGAGCCTGCCCCCAAAGTCCATCTTCAGGGGTGCACCACAGCTACCCAGGTGCGTAGGATCAATTGATGCAGAGACAGACCCTGCCTCAAAGGACTCAAGTTTTCTTCTCTTTTCTGCTGGCCACCCTGAACGAAACACAAAAGCTTGAGTTTTAAGGGTAATAATGCTCAGGCTGGAACTTGGAGCACCTGTTCACACAGTCATTTCTTTCCCAGAGCTCTAATAACCGCATAAACTCTTTTTGTCTCCTCTTTTCTCCAGGTCAACAGACTATGGCACTACCTATGAAAAGCTAAATGACAAAGTAGGCCTGAAGACTGTGCTGAGCTACCTTTATGTCAGTCCCACTAACAAGAGGAAGGTAAGGGAGAGCCATCGAGCTGGTAGCTATAGAAACAAAATTACGGCATTCTGTTCATTCTGAGAGGAATTATGATCCTAAAGTGAAATCCGTTGGTAATTCACAAGAGTTTGAATTTGTTGTCTAAGTTGCACTAGTGTAATTCCATGAAATCCAGTAGAATTATGCCTGGTTTTTGTGATAGGGATGGAGGCCTTAATCTCCTGCTGAATGTGTTAGAGAAATAAAAGGGTTGCTTTTCTTTGCTTCTGACTGTTAGCACCTTTAAAGAAGCTGAACTCGCACAAACATTTCTGGGACTCTTGCTTACACTGGCTTTGGCTAATACACCTCTCTCTGCCTTCTCTGTCTCATTATTAGAAATACTGAGTAAAAGGCATTTATTTCTGCATTTGACTCTTTTCCCCTTTGTGCTTTCCCTAGTTAGAAGTTGGAGGTAAAGATGTAAATGACATTGCCATTGGTTACATCATGTAAGGGGGCTGAAAGCAGAATATGCCTGGGAGAGTGGGTGGGGGACCTAAGATTTGATTTGAATGTGTAGGAGAGAAGATGAGGTCAGAGCTTTCAAACCCCCGGCTCACGCTGCCCACGTGATGCAATTAGGGCTGCAGCTGGCTCACGGAGCGCAGCCCAGGAGTTACTATTCAGTGCCTTTTTGGTTTAAAATTATTGCCTGTGTTGATTCAAGGGAGATAGGGGGACAAAGACGCTTTCAGCTACCCACAGAAATCCATGTGGGAGGGCTGCAGCACGTAGCTAATTGCTGGCAGTGGAGTTGTGTTTGGATGGGGTGCAGCCCATTTGGCTTGATCACTTCCAACCTGCCCATCTCCTGTCTCCATCGGTAGGTTTCCAAACTAGTATCTTGCTGCTTGTACTGTTCTTATTACTGTTATTGTGTTTTCCATCACTGGTCAGTCTACACAAGTTTCAGGATTGATGGTTATTTTGGTGTATGCAACCTTAAGGCAGTCATAGCTCTGATTACTATCAGTGACAGTATGTGAGTGTTGGGATGTATAGAGGAGAGGAAGAATGCAGTGAGCAGGGGTCAGCTTATATTTTTTTTCTGATGCAGAAGCTGAGTTATTGTGACAGCTAGCTTGACTTCATTTTTCTGAGCAAAATGAAACGAAGATGTTTCATAATGCGCTCTCCTGGCCTTTGCACCCCTCCCATATCCAATGTGGTGGGCAGTGAAGGGTTAATTCTTCTTCATTCTGTTTCCAAAGCAACTCTGCCCACCTAAAATCAGAGGCAATATGCTCAGTTACAAATCCTACGTCACTGGTGTACAGTCTCCCTCACAAATTGGAGTACTAGGATATATGATTATCTTCTAGCAATTTCTGAAGCTATCGAGCTTTACAGATTAGCAGTCTTGTCTCTCCTTTTTTTTTTATTAATAATACCTATATGCAGACCTATCTTTNTTTTTTTTTTTTTTTTTTGCTTTATGTCTTAAGAAAATGATTTCTGGACCTATCTGTCTGTCTTCCCTCTTCTCCTCCCTTCTGAAAAATCTTCTGAGACGAGCTGTAAGTAAAACCCGTAGGAAACCAGCTTCAGTGCTGGCTGCTGTGGGAACAGCTTGTTTTCATTCGTTCTACCTCTGCTAAATATATGGGCGCTGTTACTGTGCATAGTTAAACAGCTGGTGTGTCTGAACCCAGAGCTGACTCTGCGTTGTTGACCGTCAAAACAATTCCAAACATCCATGCAGCATTTGAAAATGCCCAGAGAAGGTGTCACTGGATTAGAGCATCTGGGATTTGTCAAATTCAGTACCAGGTTTTTTGTCCAGCCACCCCTTACGGATTCATGAGTTTGTGCACTGCAAAAAACGCACTTGGGTTGTAATCTTCTCCAGGTCTCTCTGGGTGAATATTGTTACAGTGGCCTGCAGAGTAAGCATCATGTTTTTGATGAGCTCCTGAGGACAACCACCAATACTGAATCACAAAGCAGTAGGTGAGATGAATCAATTGCACCCCAGTAGAGAAAGTCCCGATCCCTTGTGCTTCACCTCTTAGAGCACAAATGCAGGATAGTCGAACACAATGTAGTGATCTCGTGAGCCTCAAAAACAGGTCGTTGAGGCAATAAACAGGGAGAGAGGTACCAAAAGTGACACGTGCACAGGGCCTGGGCACACGCAGTGAATTGTGCAGACCCTTTCCAGGCAGATACTTTTTCTTTCGGCATTGGGTCCCAGGTAGTGATTGGACCCTGCGTGCCTCACAAGCTCCTGTTGATTTTTGATGGGTTTGCACACTGTTGCTAGCCCTGTCTGCTCATTAGCGCTGAGAGGATTAGCAGTTACTTGGAGGAGGGGAAAAGCTTTCCATACATTCATTTCTAATTGATTTACTAGTGAGAAGGATAATTACCTCTCAGCTACCCTGCAGAACTACAGTGGGAATTACCTGTCAAATTTCTTTGAAGACCCAAAATGCCTCTCTTCAGCTGTTAAATAGGAATTATGCATTCAGCCAAATGCCAGTTATATAAACATCATTTACCTGAATTGTGGCATAACCCTAGGCTCAATTATGAGGCAAGAGGATTTAAATGCTGGCTTTTTCCTTTCTTCTTTTAAAAGAAAAGCTTTTTGTTTCTACTTTCTTTTTTGAAAAATTTTGGTGGGGATATTGGAAGTTTTTTGGCAGATTCTGCTGTATTTGTCTGCTCGGTGCTGTGCCAGGTCATGGTGGGACACTGATTTCTCAATACCAACATCTCTGCTTATTGCAATAGGGGGGATTACACAAGGCCAGAGTTGAAAAGCAGAGGCTGAGCAGCTGCGTGAGGCATGGCTACGACCTGTGGTCTGGGAACCTGTGTCATTCCCCTTGTCTCTTGCACCCAAGAAAGCCACACCTGATGCACGTCTTACCCTCCTGAATTATGGCACTCCAACACCCTCTTCTTACAAAGTGGATTCCTTTCTAGAAGAAATATTGAGCTTAATGTAGGAATGATTTGGTGAAATTCTGGAACATGTACTACGCGTGGAGGTCAGGCTTGATGACCTAATGGCTCTTAAGGCCTTAAAATATTTAATTCTCCTTGAGGTTTTTTTCTGCCCCCAACAAAATTAATGTCTGAGCATCTGCTATGTAACATCGATGGCAAAAGCAAGTCCCCAGTTAGCTTCATGTATCATTGGCATCCCTCTTTTAAGCTAAAAACTCTTGTTTCAGTTTGGGTTATATATTTAGTCAATTTTATTCATTTCATGTTCTCTTTAGGCTTCCTCCTAAGCTGCTCCTGTGTGTGTCTCCCATCCCTAATTGGAGAGTTCCAGCAGGGTGTTGAATATTACCCCTGTCTGTATTTGGTGTCCTGCCGAGTATTGAAATGTCTTTCCTGACACAGCAGACTGGAAAATGCTGGAGCAGCCTGGAAGCAGCTGACCCCTCAGTCCTGCCCTTTGCTCCTTGTGAAACACATCAGTCACTAGTATTTACCAGTGGGCAAAATCACTGTGGAGAGATCACGTCTTTGTGCCTGAAGAGGGAAGAGGTCTCTCTGGTTATCATCTCTCTGGTTATCATGGTGATCAATCCAGGATGGCCTCAGTTTTCCTTGGGCATCTCTTGGCTGTGATGGTGTTTGGCACTTTGAGGCCAGATTTAGTCTGTGCATGTTCCTTAGTTCTGCACGTTGCCACTGGGAGATATCAGCCCTCCGCGTGCACTGAGTTAACCAAGGCACAGAGCTGTGTAGCCAAGACTGAGCTGAGGTGGCTCTGGCTGTGTCCCCACGTGGTGCTGGGCAGAGGCAGGGCTGGGTCCCAGAGTGCCTGCTCCCACCTGCAGACCCAACCTGCTGCTGGCTGGTTTGGGACCTGAGATAAGGGGTGTCCATTTCCTAGAAACTGAAAGATATTAGAAGGTATTTGGAAAACGCACTTTGCCATTGTGTAATTTGAGGTTTGCAGTTATAATTAAATCAATATAGCAACATGCAGGTACCAAAGGAAGTTGCTGAGAATACTTCTTCCCAGCTATGGATCCTTTTGCCTCTCAAGTATCATTGCTAGTGATCAGGGCCAGATGGGTGATCTGAGAGCACCCACAATTTGAAATGAGACCACCCTGGAGTGCCGATGTAAGGAAACAGTCAAGCAGGCTGCAGCCCATTGTCAATCCGTAGCCTCTGGCTGCACTGGAGCTGGAACGCTTCCTGCGGTGAACCAGGACTACTTCATCTTCCTGTGGAGCAGTTGTGTTGCTAATTCCCTTCTCCTAAGAACTAACAAGCTCAGGGTTTCACCACGCTCTGCAGCTGTGCGTACAACCTCTGCTGCTGGGAGCTGAAACGGTCAGACTTGTACCTGCTCTCCTGCAGATGCTCGGACTGTTCCTTCTTTCACATGCACACTAGAGACTTATTTGGATCAGGAAAATCTGCATTGAGTTCTCATTAATACAGTGAAATTCCAGGTGATCATTAGACCTAGCAGTCAGACAACTCTGAAGTCCTGGGGGCTACGGCTTTCTGAAGAGTTACTGTTGTGAGCCCTGGTGGGAAGCCAAGTGCCTGCGGTTTTGACACTTCTACCACCATGAAGATGCTCTAATAGGTAGAGTGTATTCCAGGGCACATCTTACCCTTCAGTGCATCTGCCCACCCGGTTGTTTGCCTGAGAGACCGCATGAGAAGCATCTGCTTTGCCCGGTTAACACACGGGCTGCAACAAGCCCGGTAATTCTGTGGTGAACTTCAGAAAGGAGAAACTTTCATATTTGTTTAGCAGCACTCCTTCCTTACGCTTGAATGGGATTTAAGGGCAGATGGTTGAGTGCTCGGAAAAGATGAGATTGCAAAATGCACAGCTTTGGCTTTTCTACCCTATAGCCTCTTGTCTGTCTTTAGGGATATGACAAAAGACTGCTTACTCTCTGCTGGGCAGAGATCTCAGTTCCCTGCTGACCTTTAATTTAATGCTATGTTTTGGGCATTAGTTACATTTTACTAGAGGCAGATTTTCACAGCAGTCTGGGAATTAGAATTGTTTATTTCTTCCAAAGCACTAAGGGGAAAAAAGTCACTTATATTTTAATAAGAACATTTCTCTTGACTTTTTAAATTCCCATTTTCTTTCTATCCCAATTTTTTTTTCTTTTTGGTTGTTGAAAACTTTCTGTTAGAAAATTGGATAATTTCCACAAAAAATTAAACTTCTGATTCCTTGACTAACTGCCAGCTCTTCAAAATGGCACTGTTTGGACCTGAAGTGCTGCAAGTCCCTATTTTCTAGTGTGAGTTGGTCTGTTGGGTAAGATCTCCTTTCCCAAGAAAATTTACTTTCTTCTTGGTTGTCAATAACAGGATTCATTTTAGAATTGATGCCTCACAGAGGGATGCAAAGTCCTTCCAAAGGGTGCAGAAAGAAGATGAGAAGTCCCATATACCTGAAGCACTGCTCCTTTCAGGCACTGAGGTGCCGTTTTGAATCTCAAGGAATTGTTGTTGAACCGTAGATTTCATGTATTACTTTTTCCATGAAATGTTCTGTGAAGAGTGCATATTCTTGGTGAAAGTGTTATTTAGTTGAAAACCCAGTTTTCACTGTGAAACTTTTATGTCTACCCTTGGGATTCCTGTGGAGGTTGAGAGGATGGAGTTAAAAAACATTTAAAAGAAAAAGAGGAGAGGAAAAAGGAAGGGAATGACAACTGACAAAATCAAACCAAAAAGCACTTGCCTGTATATAGTATTGCTCAGATGAGGTGTGGATAAACGGGAGGTCCTGATTGCATTTAAGATCCGGGGTGACAGTTCCGATGTCTTAGAAATACCTTCCTTCATGAATTTGCTTTGCAATTCAATTGGATGCAGTCATCTTTAGCTTTTCTCCTGCACTGTTACCAGCCATCGTTGTTGTAGGTGATAACTTGAAGAATTAAGAAGTCTGTAGTCTCTTATGCTGACTCTCTGCACAGAAATATCACCCAGGTGCAGTGACTGCAATGAGGATTCCCCCCATTTCTCCCTTATACCGGAACTGAAGCTTTAGAGATTTTATTTATAGATAACGCCTCTAGCCAAGGGATTTGAACAGTAGTTGCAAACAGCATAAAGCAGAAATAAAGTTACGGTGCTCAGTTGAAAAGCTTTGAGAAAAAGGGTTTTGCAGAGTAGTTTCCCCATTGTCAGAGTCAAAATGGAGGGGCGGTCCAAATCGCTGAAGCTATAAACGCCAAAGGCATGCCGCACCTCTCATACCCAGTCACGCCTCTGAGCTTGGCCCATCAGAACGAGAAATGTTTAGGGGTATTTGGAGAGTCAGAAGCTCTGAAAGCTGAATCTAATTAGATTTGTTTGTTTCTGGTGCAGCTTCTTGGGGATGGAGCGCAGCAACTGTTTATGAGCTGGCAGAGAGTAATGCTGCGTTGCATTTCGGGTTAATAAAGGAAGAAGTCAATTGTGACTGTAATATTAAGATTGCAGAGGAACGCATCTACCTGACTGCAAACTAGCTAGTACATTGGGAGTGACACCTCCTCTTGCAGAAGCTGGAGATCCTAAATGAGCACAAGTCACTTTGACCTCCTCTTTATTTCTATTTGCTCACTTGGAGAGCAACTGAGAGCAAACCCTGTCTTGGTCTCGTGTATCTCCAAATCTCAGCTGTGATTGGAGCCTCAGGGAAGAACCGTGGTCCACAGTGATTTTGTTTTTGCCTTTATTTCTTAGTTCATTTGATCCCAAAGGGAATTCTACAGCATTTTGTTTTCTCCTCACTCACTAAATGTGTGATAGGCTGATGAGGCGGAGGTTCCAGCATGCACCTGATGCTTGCCAACCCGGCCTGAACCGAGCTGCCATCCTTTGCCACAGCTCCCATTAGTCATCTGCTGCTTTTTCCTATGATTGCATCCCAAGCTGTTGGTGAGGAACTGAGCTCTGGAGTATCCTAAAGCCATTTGGCAGACGAAAGGTTTCTTTGGACCCTTTTTCCTTATTGCTGACTGTGTGATAAACAGTATGTGCTGCAAACTGGCACTTGCTGATGTGATCTCAGAGAACTTATTTGTAACACAAAGGGAATGAAGCTGCTAGAGCCACAGGGCAGGAGTGATAGAACCAGTTGTTTCTACTGTCTTTTATCCCTAATCTTGTCCTTCAACCCAATGAAATACACTTACTAAATAGTTCTTGGTTTTGCAGCTGCCATTAACAGGCCCTAAATTATCTGAGCTACAAACGCAGTTGTAACCGTCTCTTCGTGCACCCCTTCTCCGGACCTGTTGAGCTGCGTATGATGTTCCTGTGCTTCTCAGCACTCCAAAACCCATGCCACTCAGTCCAGAGCCTATGTGGGCAGAACCTGCCTACTGCTGTACAGGAAAGGCTGCAGCTCTAAACCACAGCATCTGGATTAGCTGAGCTCAGATTTGTCTGCTCTGGTTATACCAGTCACAACTGTGACTGTGATCTGGTTAACATGGCAGTGTATTCTGTCTTGTAAATACACTTCAGGGATTGTCACTGTCAGTCTTCAATTTAAATAGGGGAATAAAGATGGCAATGAAGAAGTAATATTTTTCTTCACTTACTGATGAAGCAAAGATGATTTCCCCAAGGTCACCCACAACATCCATGGCAGAGTCAGAGGATATGTGACATGACGTGTTTTATCTACAAGGTGCAGTCTTATGAGCTGTTGTGCATGGGATTCTCTCTATTTGTCTGATTAATTCAGCTTGAATTTGTCACCTAGAAAAGAGAGAATTTTTGTAAATATTTGCAGAACCACGACCTGAAACTGTGTGAAAAAGATCTCTTGGGTTACAGATGTGTTGTAACACTTGGAGAAGAGGCCTTTAGGAATTCCTCCTTTTGAAGGGATTTTTATTGTCTCTCTTGAATTCGGAAAAGCCTTGTTTTCTCTGACCTTTCCTATGTAAGATATATAGTTTCCTGATGCTGGATGACTGAGTTTATTAGTGTTTTAAACGTGGTTTAACATCAGTGAATGTAAGGTGTTGAGATGTAAAGGCAAAATATGAGTGTTATTAGAATACTCCCAAAATATAGGGTCTTCTCCAGTATGCCCAAATAGACTGGGGTTTTTGGTGTTGTGTTGTTTGTGGTTTTGGGGTTTTTTTTGTTTTGTTTTGGTTTTTTTATTATTATTATTACTATATTTGGGGATTGTGTCTCCTTGTGGATCTTTGTAGTCAAGGGGCTGCTCTGAGAGAGTGCTCTGCCCTGGTGCAGCCTGGGACTGTGGGGTCTGCCATGTCAGATGCCCCTCTGGGACCTGACCTGACCTGTAGGCTCCTGTACTTAAAGAAAGAGCGAACTATTATCTGTTTGTTTGCAGCTTTTAATTTTACTACTCTGACTTGACATAAATCATAGAGATAAATGGAGGTCGCATAGCATCTGTGGTCTGGCATGTGACCATTTGTCAGCACAGAATTGGGACCCAAGCTTATGAGACATCCCTAACAGAAGGTTTACCTCTTCTTAAACAGGGACAATCTGATCATTGTACTCCAGGGAAGGCTGTCCCTCGGTATGCATAAACATGAAAACTGGAGATTCTTGGGGCTTTTTCAGTTACTTCTCTGAAAAAGCAGATGCATTAAAAAAACAAACAAAAAAACCCCAAGCCCCAGTGAACCTCACCCACTACTCATCAGCTGTTTCTAAAAATAAACACAATTGAGATAATTAACAAAATGCTCACATATGGCATTATTTAATGGGGGTGGAGGGGAGAGGATTAGAAGAGAGATGGCTATCTGTTTCTGTTTATACCTGTCTTGAAGATACTACATTGAAAGCCATTGTTTCAGTGTTAGTGAAGAAAAAAACTTCATATATTATGAAATTCCAGAATTAGGCTTGCCTGTGTGTGCCTTATGCATCTGCATTTCATGTCTTTGAACTTACGCATTCCAAGAGCTTTCACTTGCATTTTTCATAGGTTTCTGAACTCATTTAATGCATGTTTGGTTAGTGCTGAGGTAAGTATTGAAAGCGAATGGAAACCTAATGCAGGATTTAATTAATAAAGATAGGGAATAAAATGAGGACTGTCTAAGTTGGCTTTATGAAAAATGTTTTGTTAAATAAATGTCACTTTAGTCTTCACGGATTTTGCAAGTCTGGCTGATAAAAGTAAGCATGTAGACACAAGATGTATAAATAAAATAAAAAAACAGCAGTCAGACACCTGCTATGTCTGGAATTATGATCCTGAAATCTCTCCTTAGATGCTGCCTGGGGCTTTGGGAAAAAAACTGGCCACTTGAATGAAAGCAGGCACAGATTTTAGGGGAAGGCAAATCAGAATTCAAATCCTTTGGATCTGACTTATTTACCGTGCACATTTTCTTGAGGTTGCTTTGTGTGCAAGAACTGAGTGGGTGAGCAGTGTTTGTTTGGCACTGTTTGGGATGGTAAATGTAGGTGTCTACTGCTGTAAATATACAATTCCAAGCCCCATTATCCTAAAAAAACCCTAAGATTGGTTGAGGAGGACATCACTGCACTTCATTGTCTACTGGAGTCACTGGAGAGTCAGATTGCAAGGGGGAAAGATGGGAGAAACCCAAGCCAATATGTCAGCTTTTTTTTTTTTTTAATAGGACTTCCAAATAATGTTTGGAGAAAAAGGGCCACTTATCAGGTAAGACTCAGACTGGCAGGATACTAGCGCACATCTATTCCAGGGCTGCCTTGTCTGGCTTCCTAGAGGTCAGTCCCCCTCTCCTGTTGCTCTCTCTGCCTCCTTGACCTTGTATCGCTAGAGTCAGCGCCCTGCAGAGCCTTAGGGATTGTACGAGGTCGTAAAGAGAAGAGACGGGGAAAAATTGGAAAGGTCACATCCACATTCAGGTGTGGACTTCGCAGAGTTGGCTGTCAGTATTTAATAAAGAGGCAGTTTGCTCTAATTTAGCCAGCAAGTGCTAAAGGACAGATCAGAAGTTATAATATCCCCTAAACTAAAGCTGCAATTTTGTCCCTAAGCATGGCCATTGCTTTTATGAAGTAGGCAGAGGGGACCTGTGTGAGCTTTCAGAGTGCCCTGCCTTGGTTACAGGGACAAAGAGGGACTGTCAGGATGCATCACCTTGTAAGGGGCTGCCTGTACTTAACAGCCAGCCTGTTGGCAGGGCGGACACAGCTGCAGGTCCTGATGTAGGGCAGCTTTATGAGATTTCCTTCCTTTCTCCACCTTCCCTACCTCTCTGTGAAACATGGCCATCGCCTTTACTGCTGCTGCTCCAATAATATATTAATTTATGAAGTATGAAGAATGAGGTAGTTTTGAATTAACGAGGAGGGGAATGGTGCTTCACAGACAGCAGGATAATCAATCAATAATAACGAGTCAGCATGTCCTGTTATTAAAAAGGAGAAAAAATAATAGAGTGGGTGGAGAGCAGCTCTTGGAAAAGGGGCAGGTGGGTCCTTTTGGAGACTGCATAATGCTCTGACCTTGATCTTTAGTGATAAGAGCTGCTTCACCAGGACATAGTTATTCTTCTTTGAGGGAAATCCTTCCCCCACCCCTGCCAACCCCAACCCCCAAACCTGCTAATCTGTGGCAAAATGTCTTTTTATTTCATTCTTTGTCAAAGTGAAGAATAGAGAAATTCAGCATTACTAATTGAGTGAATTCTCATTTTTAGTAGAATAGATTAGCAGAGTCTGCAGGGTACATGCTGGCCACAGTTTCTGCAATATATGCACATCTGCCTCTTATAGTGTAAATGCAGTAACTCTAATTTCAGCTCTGATGTGATCATTTCTGTGTAAAAAGCACTGCGAATCCTGGAAGCCTTTGCGTGGCTGTGTCAGGAGCAGTTTTTCTTTGCAATGGAGCTTGGCTGGGCTAGATCTTAGAGAAACACTTCAGCACGTCTCAGAGTGCTTGAGGCTTCTTTTTGCAGTAGCCAGAGTTCATTGCCTTTGACCCTATCCATCCCAAAATGCCTTTTTTCATTGTATGCAGGCAGATGTTGCTGGACTTTGAAAGTAATGAGAGGGATTTTCTAAGTGATGCACAGTTACAGTTAGAGGAAACTCAGGCTGTAGTTTTCTTATAAATCTGGGAATCAACACTTAGCCCAGTCCGTATGTCTCTGAGGAAAGATTAGTGCTCCCTCTTGCAGTGGGCCCCACAATATTTTAATTCTCTGTTGCAACAAATCAGGTTTCCCTTTTTCTGACAAAAAAGCTTATCTGACATCTTTTGCCTCCCTTGGAGCCATGCCATAGCAGGCCAATGGGATTCTTAAAAACGACTGCATGAAAGCAACAGAACTTATGAAGCAGCTGTGCTCAGAGACGTGAGTGGTAATGGCATGGAGGCGATGAACGTAGTGCTCAGGACCTGGAAATGGGTGGAAAGATGGAGTCAGCTTGTCAATTTTCTGGTTTTGCCAGTCAATTCCTAAACCAAAGTGTCAGGGTTGTACTGCAGGGAAAACCTTTGTCCCCTCTTCCAATTCCCTTTCCTCTTACGCAAGTTCTTCAGGACGCTGCAGTGATCAGGGCTCATGTACGTGTGTGGAAGGATATGGAAAGGAAAGTCTGTGATTTTTCCCAAGGTATCAGTGACCCTGTTGGAATAGGACATAGTGGCTGTGGTTCACAGTCACTGGGGCAGTCATTCACCTCCTCCGTGTGTAATTCCAGACAAGACTTCTACCATAAACCTGCAAGGACTGTATCACTGGGAGCTAATTTTACAAATGTCATGGAAAATGCCAAAGCCGATGAGCTGGTAGTTGTGAATCCTGGTCCTAGGTCCGGAACCTTCCCATATATTAGGATCTCTGGCACCTGAGTTAGTGTGCAGAGCTTGCAACCACAGTGGAGAGCTTAAAGCTGACTGCTACTGTGCAGAGCACTGTGATGCCATCATGCTTGGTTATTTTAACCTTCAATTTTTGGGGACCTCATCCTTCTCCTGTCTCCTCAGCTTCCTCCAGTGGGGGATGTTAGGAAGAGAAGTACATTAGGGACAGTGAGGGACATGAGTAATAGATGCCAGGTAAGTAAATTGAGATAGATCATTAGCATCTGGATGTGAACATTGATAAAGCTGACTGTTGTCTATGTTCTCTCTGCAATCTGACTAAAAAGCAGAAAAATAAAGTGTGTAAGCAGAGGAGAAGCAATGATGCATTTAAAATTGTATTCAGGTTTAATGGCCTCAAGGGAGATACATAATACAATTTTTATTTTTCTAAAGAGTCATGAAATACTCCACTGTCCTCAAATGAAATAGACTGCTGTATACGGGCTGCAAAAGTTTACCCCCATGAGTAACTATCCATGCACATCTCTGTTTTCTGTAATGGGGTAACTACTGTGAGTAAACTTATTCCCACATGTAAAGTGTTCTCCCAAGTGAGACCTATAATCAGAGGCGTGTTTTTATATAAATGGTGTTCTCAGTTCCAGCAGCTGTGGTGCACACAGCCTCTCCTCACTGATAACATTATTTTCTGTAACTATTTCTGCTTACACGGTAAGTTACCATAATGGTGAAAATTACTTTGTAGTTCTATGGAGAATAGCACAACCATGCATTTACTCAAATGACATGTAATTATAACAGTGAATGCTGCTTTTCTCTTTCTGCGCACACAGTTTGGGATCAGAGCTGTTCTGTGTCTCTAGAAAAAGCTGGTGACCACAAAACAATGTGTCAGATGTTGCAACAGTCAGGGATTTCCTATGTAGAATTGAGAAGAGTAGGAAGGCATCGTACAGAACTACGCTGTGCAGAAATACCAGGCTCCAGAACAAAGCATAGATCAGAAGCTTTATGTTTCTCTTCTGCTGATTTGGTGCCTGTTTTTCCTGTGGAAGCACAGGTCACCAGCTGGGGTTTCCTTCTACTTCTGGTCCAGGCCCAGTCATAGAAGTGCTGGTCAAACTGCGTATATACAAAACCAGCCATAAGTGGTGATGCTTGTAACCCATTTGGCAGTTTGTAGAGGGGAACTGTGCATAAACACGCTGTGATATGGAAAAGCCTCTGGCAGAATAGCTGAAGAGCACGCAGCACCAAAGCGGCCTTCGCTGCGGCAGAGGACTTTGCTCTGATGATCTGTGGGGAGCTGGAGAATGCGCCGCTGTAACAAGAGTATAATGGGGTGGAATAACCTTGGGTAAACTCTGCCTTGCTGTGACAATGAAAAGGTTTTACAACCAAGCATGTGGCTGTTGCCAATCAGTCACTCTTTGCCAGGTCAAACACATGCTTTTTGGATGGCTTCCATCCCCACTGGCACCTGAAATTCAACAAGCAAATGCTTGCTGTGCCTTGTAATTAAAAGTGAAAAGTACATGTGTCCAGTGCCAAAAAGACAAGAGAAAGCGGGGAGACATGTTGTTCTGACCTGCTTAGCAGTAAAACAAAGATGAGACGTTCTGCTTTGTTGGGTCTAGTACGATGGCTTATTCCACTCCTGTGCATGCAAATTGGATCCAGCCTGGGATTTGGCATTGTGGGCAGGTTGGGATGGCAGCCTCAGAGTATCTGAGTTCTTTTCCCAGCTCTGATTTTGCCTAAGCCTTACAGCCATGGTACATTTTCATTTCCACCTGCCAACGAGGATGGCAGAGTGGTTTTCCTTGAGGGGCTCTTGCTCTGTATCCAATTTAGCCTTGATTTGCTCCTGATCCTCAGGGCACCCTGCAAGGTGCATCTGTGCTCTCACGCAGCTGCTGGAGGTGGTAATTAAATGAAGCGTTGTCTCAATAGGGGACGGGGTGTGTGGGCTTGGAATTCTGTGAAGTGTTTTGTTTTGGTATGCCAATTTATGGCAGGTATGGCTGCAATGCCAAGAGCCTGTTTTAATTTTGTACAAATTAATTGTAATTGTGATCTGGATGTAATTGGGTATGAGAAACAATAGAGGTCTGAAAGATTAACCAGGGTTATTCACTGTAACAAGCATGGTGGGCTGATGTGCATCTCCTTAGAGAAGGCAAGGTGGTGCTGGTCCTCATTTGATGTGCTTTTACTAATGTCTTTTCTCAGAGTTAATAATGTAAGATATCTCTCCTACAGATTTGCAGACAAGAGGACGATAGATAATCATTCATTTACCACCAAACTGCTCTATCTCAGAGTCTCCCCAAAGTCTTTCTGGCATCTCCATCCTTTTTAATCTTTACGAGAAGCAAATGAAAGAATTACTGAGATGCTCTAATCTTAAATGTGTACTCTTCCCTGACTGAGCCAACTGTATGTAGCACGTGCTGGGACTATATATTCCAATTGCATGTTTAGTGTCTGAGAGTAATACTAGTATGTCATGCAGGTGGATTATTCATCCTCATAGGCCAGACTTGTTCTCCCTTGAACTGCTGGTTCCAAGTTCTGTTGAGACAAGGCACATATTGGGTTGGTTGTAGCTAAAATTCTTAGTTTTATTTCTGACAGTACTGGTGCTCTGCTGAGGGGCTTTTCAAGTTAACAGTGAATCTGGAGTGCTTGATCCCGGTGGGGAGGGTGTGCTGGTTGGACAGCAGATTTATGCTTGCATCATTTCTGATTGACAAAATGGTCTTGATATCTACGCAAAATATTGTTGTGGTACAACTTACAAACCTTAGGATTAAACTTTTGAAGATGGGCTGTCTAACAGCATATAATAAGGGGACAGCAGAATAATTACATATTGCATTTCAGAAGAGGATTTAATATTCATAAAAATGAACAAGCAGCCCAGTGATGTCCTCTTTTGTGTTGCGGTATCACCAGAAGATCCTGCTGGTTTAGATTTAAAAAAAAAAAAAATTTGTTTTATAGCTTATTTCCTACTTTGTAATGGTCCTCTTCTTTCGTGTACCTTCTACAAAAGACAAAACATTCTACAAAGGCATAGGACGTGCACGTAACCTGAACAGTGTGATGTGCTCTGATCATTCTCAATGCTGGAAAGGTGGGGAACCCACAAATGGGGTCCCTCTGATGTTGATGTCAGAGATCTATGCTGTCTTCTCAAACCATCTTTCTGGAGTAGACAGCTGCAGTCTCCAGCACAGCTGGAGGAATCTATGGAGGAGGCCCTTCACAGGAGTTGGATGCTTACAGAAACAGGTGTTGACATCTGGAAAGTTCAGTGACAAGCAATGGGATTCTGCAGAGTAGAGGTTGGTTTGTAATTACAGAGAAGTCCTGATGGGAAGGAAATTCTGGAGAGAGGTTAGCATGAAGTGCCTGAAAGGTCTTGAGAGAGCTATTTGATTCTTTGGTCACGGTACATATAGTGCAGACCCAATGCAAAAGTCTCGGGAAAATCTATTTCATTGCTCAGTTTCTATGGGTGTCTGACTCATTTTTCATTATCCAATAATAAATACAGTAGTGAAAGTCACCTTTAACACTTAAAGATTGCTTGGATTTTATGGGATTGTATTGAAGTGAGTGCCAAGGTATAAAAGCCTTATGGTTGAGGTACTTTTATAACACATGCTTCATAAACCCTTATAAAGTGAGTGCAGTGCACTTCATCCTTTAAGATTACAGCATTATGGTTCTGGGAGATGGTGATCTGGTGCTATATTCATTAATTAAATCTGTTATTAATGTTAAATTTCGGGCAATAAGAAGTGAAGTTACAAGAAGTTGAAACGGGGTAGGTCCAGGCAATTTATCTCTCATGAAAGCTCAGTGCACCTTTACTGCTTGACGGATGCCCACAGGTTATCCTTACATTAAGGGCGTTCTTGAGCCAGTGAAGCAAGAAGGAGTCCCAAATCTGGGCTACTCTGTAACACAAGGGGTTGCAAGGAGTGTTATCCTTTTGGAATGCTAAGTTAGTAATTGCGTGGAAGCTGTTGCCCTCTGCGTGGCTGTCTTGCTCGGCTTCCCAGAGAGCAGATGTCCCTCTTGTCACAGCTGCTGATCACTAAGTAGTGGGGTGGGTTGCTTTACTTGTACATAAATAAATAGGATTTTGCTGTAGAGCGTATTTTTATCACTGCCTTCTCCCATTTTTCCCTGTCTGACTGATACGCTGGTCTTGCTGACTGGAAAGTAGAGGTTGCCTTCCTTTTTCCCTGATTATTGCAGGAGTCAGTGTATCTACAGGGCAGTGAGCAGGTATCTAGCTGTTTCTGAACATCTTCTGTAAAAGTTTGCGTAAAGTGAAGGTGTGTTTTCTAAACCAGTGCAAATCATGCAGAGATATCTGAAGCTTGATGCTGATTTATACGGGTGTTACTTTTGCTGGTAAGCAGACAGTCACTTGTGACACCAGTATATTTTTATCTCAGGGGGGTTTGGGCTGATTTAATTAAACTGAAAATTTTTAATTGAAGTGACATGTGGTGAGGAAAGAAGTAAAAATGATGAGATTTTCTTTGCAATGAGTTGCGTCTGTCCTCCATGGGGCTGGCATAGAAAGGCTCCAGGTATGCTGTGTAGCTGTGTTGTACGAGGTTGAAGTTGCGTATATACCTCTGAGGGCATCCTTTAGCCCGCAGGGCAAGTAAATTGCGGTAATGATGTAGGAGAGAGAAAGAATGGGTGGGGAATGAATAACCAAATATATGCCAGGGGGCAATTTCAGATGGTCAAACATTTAATGTAAAATGCTTCAGCGGTAAAAAATTACTTTCCCATAAGAAAGTTCCAAACTATTCAATGAAAACTAATATTAATGAAAATGCCTTTTATGTGGCACATTGAACATACTTGTGATGAACTGATGTTTTGAAGGAAGAAAATAATTTTTGTGTCTTTAAGCCTTTAAATGTCATTTGATTTTGGTTTTTCAGTTTTGAAAGGAGGAAAGGACATCATAAGTCCAAACAAAGCAAAAATCCTCTGTTTGCGTTGACATTTCAGCATAAACTGTTGAAACTTTTTGGCTTTTTAAACTCAAAGCTAATATGGAACTTTGTTGGGAAGTAGGCTTAGCTCCAGAGGTCTTGTGGGACCCTACAGTCCTCTAAATGTTTCAAATCAAAATGGGAAACAAACAAACAAACAAAAAAGCTGTATTCTTTTTTAAAATCAGATTTGTATTTTCCTGTTGTTGGTGTAGCTGTAGCCTGGCTTTAGGAAGGACCTAAAGTGCTTCTGAGTTCAGGGTCTAGAAGGAGGAGGGTAAAAAAAAAATAAAGCCTTTTCATGTGTAAACTGAGTACACTCAATATGGAAAGCACTATGGAGCTCTAAACATGAAACCTTAAGTTTCTGTTTTTGCAACAGTGTTTGTGGCAGAACTACCTTTTCAATTGCAGAAGAGGACAATGCAGTGCTACAGAGCAAATTGCTAATACTTCGCTGAGGAGCTGGGTTTCTTTTGTAGCTGTGGAGGCTTGGGTGGTTTCTAGATGGATTTTTTTTTTTTTAACTGTTTTGTTTATTTCTTTTTAGAATAGCACTTTATATAGGCAAGTGAAAATGTAACTGGGACCTCTGAAAAGGACTGCTTATGAAAAGCGCATTAAAATGAAGAGGAAAATCAGAAGGCAGTACACAATAGTTTAAT
Organism: Anarhynchus alexandrinus; assembly: GCA_008711295.1. NCBI lineage: Eukaryota > Metazoa > Chordata > Aves > Charadriiformes > Charadriidae > Anarhynchus > Anarhynchus alexandrinus. The sequence continues at coordinate 2,301,151 of VUYV01000011.1, read as the reverse complement.
GCTATCTACTTATTTCTGGGAACAAAAGACATTTATTTTGAACCTGTCGTCTTTATTCATTTACTGGGATGCTTCCTGCTAATGTAGCTCAGTGGTACTACTGCTACAGTTATTGTACCTATAAAACTTCTCCGTGCTGATTTAAAGAGATGCACTTTGGTAATTTACAGTGAAAATTTATGTTGGCTGAGAAAAATAAAAGGATTCAATGAAAACTAATATTAATAAAAATGCCTTTTATGTGGCGCGTTGTTTCATTTTTTGTCCAGAGATAGTTTATTAAAGGATTCAGCTGTGTACAAAACAGATCTCTGTTGTGCTGGGATAACACAGAACCAGGGAGCAAGAGTGGTGATAAAGCTTTTGAATCTGATGCTATGGATACAGGTAATATGATGGGGGGGTGAGATGGTTGTTTTTGTGCCTTGGGTGCAGAAGAGGAAGGATGGCGGTGATGTGCCAAGTGGGCCTGTTAAAGTGAGGGCAGAGCTGTGAAGGATGCTGAGAGAAGAACTGAGTGCCGAGCTGTAGGGGCCTTTGGCATAACTGCAGTAGGCAAATTCAGGCAGATACGAGGTCAGGTTACCTGTAGCTCCAAGCCAGTAGAGTCTGGGCGTGTTGTAGTGTTGTGACTGTGAGAAGTGATGTAATCAGTGACATGGAGGTTGGAGGCAGCCTGGGCTGCAGTGATCATGCACTGATGGAGTTCGCAGTCCTGAAGGATATGGGCCAGGTGAAGAGTAAAGTCAGGAGCCTGAATTTTAGGAAATCAAACTTCCGGCTCTTGAAGGAGTCAGTTGTGAGAAGCACTTGCTCACAGATAAAAACGTAGAGAGGACAAAGTCTTCGAAGCAAAGATAAACGTTTATTCAGGATCAAAATGAATGAGTCAGCTGAGTTGGGTGCCTCTCAAAAAGAGCACACTTACTTACAAAACTTCAGGTATTTATGTCCTCTCCCCTTTTCCCATTGGTTAGGTACTTTAGGGTGCACATTCTTTCATGACTGGTTAGCTTATCACAAACTCGATTCACATTTTTCTCCTTTTAAGGAGTTGTTTTTCACAGCTCTGCTTGTGCCGTCGACACACAAAATGGCTGTTCATACCCCTGCTTGTGTCATCGACATACAAAATGGCTGAAGCAAAACAATCCCTGAGTTTCATCTCTCACACAGTCAATAGGGCTCCTGGGAAACTGCCCCCAGGGACAAGGGAGCAGAACAGAGCTGGCAGATCTTTAAGGCCGCTTTCCAGGTCAGGTTGGATGGGGCTCTGAGCAACCTGATCTAGCTGAAGATGTCCCCGCTCATTGGAGGGGAGGTTGGACTAGGTGACCTTTAAAAGGTCCCTTCCAACCCAAACTATTCTATGGTTCTGTGATAAGTCTGCTAGTTCATTACTGGTGGGGTTCAGTATTCCAGATCCCTTGTGCCTGGCTAGCTTGGAACAGAGGAAGAGGAGCGTGTCACCACCTTGACTCACCTACCTGGACATAGCCTATGTGAAACCAATACTGAGGAAGGTGTTTGTATTAACCCAGTGACACACCTGAGGGTGTCACAGACCGAGATTCTTAATTACAAATCCTGCCTTAGTTTTTATTATATTAGCCCCATCAGAGGGCATGCTGTTTTAGTGGATTTGTGCTGTGATATGATGTCACTTTCCTTCCTCCTCACTTCTGCATTTGTTCAGAGCTCCTTTAATCATAGAATCATAGAATGGTTTAGGTTGGAAAGGACCTTGAAGATCATCGAGTTCCAACCCCCCTGCCATAGGCAGGGACACCTCCCACTAGACCAGGTTGCCCAAGGCCACGTCCAGCCTGGCCTTGAACACCTCCAGGGATGGGGCCTCAACAACCTCTCTGGGCAACCTGTTCCAGTGCCTCACCACCCTCAAAGTGAAAAACTTTTTCCTAATGTTCAATCTAAACCTGCCCTCTTCCAGTTTGAAGCCATTCCCCCTTATCCTATCACTACATGCCCTAGTAAAAAGTCCTTCCCCAGAAGGAAAAGGGTCCTAAATGCTCACCAAGAAATCTGAGTGACTCCTAGCTACTTCTGTGGTTTGCTTTCAGCCCAAATGCATCATGGCAGATTCCTTCTGCTTGGGATAAATCTCCTCGAAGTATTCAGAGCTGGACGTGTTTCCTGATCACATGGCAAAGATCTTGGTCTGTACATTGTAGTTTATGTTGTTGTGGCCTCTCCAAATCATCTCCCTTCTATGTGCTTCCCCTGCTGGTGTCTGGTGTTCTGCTGAACTGAAGTCTGTTCGGAACAGCCCTGTATCACTACCCCCAAAGCTCCTGCTTTAAAGGAAATACATCATGTACCAGACAGTGCTCTTCCTCTGCATTCATCTCCTAAGGAGCTACCTGAAGTTCAGTCTGATTTTCAGCCTGGTTTGTTTTGTCTGGTGCCTGACATTCATTGTCCACTGAATTTTGGAGGTCAGGCTGTAGCCTCTAGAGGAAAAGCTATGTAGTATAAACCACCTCATCTCAAGTATGTTTTCAAGGACTTACCCTTAGCAGTAATCAATCCTGCCTCCCCTTCCCCTCTCCACTTAAACTAGAAAAGGCAGCAACTGAAAATATTTTATATATGTGTGTATATATATATTCTAGAATGTTGCAAGGTGAAATGCAATTTCCTTTTTAATAAAGGCTGCCATTTAATTTAATATTATAGAAAATGATTAGATCTTTAAACCCTATAAATTACTTTTGACAACTCTCTGGTTCTCCTTTGCTATTCCTTATGGCAATTATAAATGGCAACACAGGGTGCTGGCAGAAATGCTTATTCTGACCAGAGTTTGTTTANGATTAGATTAATCTAAATCACTACTGGGGTGGATCCTTCGCCCTGGCCCCATAATGAGAAGTGGTAGTCTCAGGCCTTTGACAAATGCCCTGCTATTTCCTCTGCCAAAAGTTGTCCCCTCCCTCCATAGCTTCCAGCAGAAAAAAGACAANAATAAAAAAAAAAAAAAGCCCAGAGTCTCCCACTGTTCCTGTTTGCCACGTAACAGAACTGTGGACCAGTCCTAGCTGCATGACTGGTGGTGGCCTTTTGTTTTTCACTCTGAGCCTCCAGTTTCTTTCCTCCTGCTTCGTGTAGGATCAGCCTTGCCTGGGAGGATGGACGACAACAGAGATGTTGGGTGTTTTCTTTTCGCCATTGAAGAAGAATGGTGGGTCGGTATCAGAACTGGGGGAAGAGGGGTGGGTGACTCATGTATGGCACTTAGAACAAGGTACGACTGTTGGTAGACTCTTCCAGCTTTCCCTCTGGCTGTTAATTTTCCTAGCTTGATGGCTTTCTTATTCGATCTTACAACTGCTGTTATGCTTCCGGAGGAACAAATTGCCTGGCTTTGTGAACCACCTGTTGGAAACATCACCTTTTTCTATCTCATCTGACCCATTGCTTGAACTATCCACCCAAGTGTTGCAGATTGTGTGTGAAAGGGGAGAGTGGATGTTTTGTCAGTGTACCGCATCGGGTCTATGCAACTGTTAGCTGTCTTGTGCTCCTTATCTGAGGGCAGAACTCTGACAGTGACCTTTTAATATACAGCATTATTAGCTTTGTAACCTTCTGCGACATCAGGTGGAAAATCTTTTTATTCCTGAAGTATTCTTCCTTTTAAATGTAAGATATCTCTGGAATATCTTGTTGTATTGGCAATCTTACATCCTCCGTCCATTCTGAAGATGCAAGCGACTTTCATTAACCTATGTTAGAGTTCTCTGTCTGGCACAGGCAATATGCTTTAGATGAACGGGGGTAGACTTGGGTGACAAAATGTCTTTGAAGTCTCAGTCATCAGCGACAGAAAAAATATCTTGAAATAGTGGGGAAACCTTTCTTCTTTGGAGCAAAATTAAATACGTATTTTGATCTGATTAGAAAGAGGAGATGTACCAAAGCTTCCTTGTAGGTGGAGGCCATCAGGACCTATTCTTAAGACTAATTCCCAGGGAGTCAGTTGCCTGTGGGGACGTTTCCCGCTTCCCATGCTGTGCACCAGAGCACAATGCAACTGCACGTTTTCAGGACTTGTGGTGTGGCTTTCCGTGGGAACAGGTGGAGATTGCTTTATGAGGGTGGGAAGTGGTATATGTGAGGGGTGTTGAAGGAGCTCTGAGCTCAGGCTGGATTCATATAGGTAGCTTCACCCTGGGACAACTATCAGTTCTGGTTTTAAAGGCCCTTTTCATTTCTTAATGGAAAGGATCAGAAACCATTTACATTATATTCACTTTCCCGTGGTGACTTCATGGAGTTAATGAGGCGCTTAAGATAAAACAAGCGCTGAAATTTTTTGCTTGATCAAGGTCTAACATACCAAGGGTCTTAACCATTCCTTGCAACCGATTTTGGCTGTCAAAATTAATGTGTTTCCCTATTGTAGTCTTGAAGTTGGAGTTCTTTGAAGGTGGGTAAGAAAAGTTAACATGGACATGTGAGTGTAACAAAACTGCAGTGGATCTCAGCTAGCTGATCATTCTGCAGCTAGCTAAAAAAGGCAGTTCCTGGATCTGTTTTCCTGCTGAAAGGCAGTTTCTATATTTGTTTCAGCTACTGTATCAATAACCTGCTGTGTTTAGCATCGCTCTAATTTATTTCCCACTGTTTGCCTTTGTTTTATGGTACTGGCATTTGCTTTAATGTGATGTCGTTTTCTCCAGATGTTAATAAGATGGTGTTAATGTTTCCACAACATTTTTCTTGATAACATTTATGTAGAGCGTGCCATCTGATAATGTGGAATTAACCCATTTTAAAATATTGGTAATAATTTTCTAATTAAAGTCAGAGGCTCAGAAGTGTTTTCCTCCCTGTACAAATTGAGGTCATACACTTTCCCGCGCTTGGGGAAAATTATGTATTCACTGAGTGAATGAGTATCTCCTACTCTATAAATTGGAAGCATGATATATGAGATCGGGTATCAATAGTTGCGCACATGCACATGGACTATTTTCGGATACCAGCAGCTGATCCAGGTAGGCACATGTTTCCAGTGAGGTGATGCTCTCATTCGAAGCTCTGCAAGCTGCCAAATAATGAGTCTTAAATCTCAGGAGTGCCCTGTTGTGTATTTTTGGAGAGAGTATTCCACATTTGGGAAGAGAGGTGGTAGACTGGAAAGGCACCAGGAAAGCATGGTGTGCTGTCTGAAGTTGCTATACTAAACCAAAATCAGCTTTGATATCAACATAGCATTCTTCATTCTTGCGAGGCTTTCTGAATTTGTCTGGATAAAAATAAAATGAAAAAAAAGGAATCACTGAATGAATATATGAATGAATCACCAAATAAAATGGANGTTCATGTTTTCCACGTAACAGAACTGTGGACCAGTCCTAGCTGCATGACTGGTGGTGGCCTTTTGTTTTTCACTCTGAGCCTCCAGTTTCTTTCCTCCTGCTTCGTGTAGGATCAGCCTTGCCTGGGAGGATGGACGACAACAGAGATGTTGGGTGTTTTCTTTTCGCCATTGAAGAAGAATGGTGGGGTGGTATCAGTACT